>JANJYP010015821.1:5000-10859 GCA_024605115.1 Rastrelliger brachysoma | reverse complement strand
TACATTTCCCATCAAGCCATTTGATAATCTCGACAAAGCTTGCCTGCATATGTTACTCTCATTAAGTAAGTGTACCTGGAAAGAAAAAAAATAATTTATCTTTTCTGTTGAGGCCACTGTTTAGCTCAGCATGAGACCAAAGATAGTTATTTACCTCTAATGTTATTTCAGCAATGAAAATACTAGCATGTTCAACTGTTTGGACAGTTTTCCACTAAAATGTCACAAAGTAGTCCAGCAGTGTTGATTGACACCAAGCTTAAAGATTTTCATTTCAGTGTTAACACTGGCGAAGGTTGTTGGATGTAAATACAAATTATGAAGTTATTCGGTGACAGAAAACACTCCCTCTCTCTGTTAAAATAATCTAACAGGACTGTTAGAGGTATATTAAACAGCAGGAGGTAAACCACTTTACCTACAATACCTAAAAAATATATGATAACTGATATTTGATGTATGCTATATAAGCAATCACACATTGTAAGAAGAACAGACTGCTACACAGTAAATATTGCAGCTCTTAATATAGTGAGCCAGGTTTCATACAGTATATATTAAACTACTTGTATTCATGTTTTGCCTTAGAGGAATGTGAACATGCTTTAATAAATATGTGTAGCCCATACATTTACAAATCTACTGACTGGACTGAGGGGAGCCAACAATGAAGTTTGTGTAGTGACCTGCTGCCAAAGAGAATTGATATTCTTAGGAGGTTTTTTGGCCAAAATACGTCACAGATGATATTTTAATGAAGCTTGAGGCTGCACAGAAAGGAACTGCCCTAATGTGTATCATCTTATTCTACTTTGAGATGTAGTTAGGTAGGTGGTACAGCTTTTTCATCCTTATTTTTTTCCTTTTCTTTATCTAAAAAGGGCACTTTTAAAGTGCACAGCTTCTCTGTGATTATTTTTGTTAACGTCTTTATTCTAATGTCTTGAAATCAATTGAAATACTTTGAATTATAAAGCTGTTTCATACAGTGGTAATGAGAGACAACCATGTTCAATTACCAGGAGATTTTTTTTTTGTATGAAAGGAATGAGAAAGAGATGAAGGTTTCCTGTGTTCAGCTTGGTTGAGCTTCTTTTGGCATGATTCATCTCTTTCCCCCTACTTCCGCTGACCTCCTCTTCTCCTCCATAAAAACCAGCCATCTATTTCTCTCTGAGACCATCCATCCATTTGAAATCCTTTACCTCAGAAAACCTTGGTGTCTGTATTTTCCTACCTCTGTTTTTGCTGCTGAATGGAGGGATTTGTGCTGCTGTAATATTACAGTTCAGTTCATTTAGTGAATTAAATGTATTTATGTGTTCTGTATGAAGGGCAAGGATTTAGCTTTTTGCCCTTGAGTTTCAATTTTAAACCAATTCAAGGAGGACTGGACTTATTTTTATGAATCATTTCTTTAGATAGAACAAAAAACATAAAAAGTAAAATGTATGGCTAATAAAGATCTCCTGTGTGGCCTCCAGTTTGTACCCGCTTTTGTCTGTGCTTTTCATCAGAGCAGTATGAGTCAACATTAAGCTTTGGGGAAGCAGAGCCCTTCACCGCTGATTATACTCTCCTGCTTTTTAATTGGCAAACCAGAGGATGAATACCCCACCATTATATCTGGACACCCACCACTGATGGTAACCATACTCTAATTAGCAACAAAACCCATTCATCTGCCCCCAATCGTTACGTCAACCATTGTGTCCACGTTTCATTAAAACCTACCTATATTAAATTCAATTAAGCGATACATAATTACAGTGATGTTAATGTGTTTTCAAGGTAGTGAGACCCAAATGTGGGTCCCCAACATTATTTGCAGTCTTTTGTTTTTTTTGACGAATTGTAAACTCGATGTTATGAGATCATAATTATGCCAAAGGTACAGTACTGTGCAAAAGTGTGCACAGTTCTGTAACTTTGGGCCACAGTATTTTTTCCTTTGACCCAGCTCCACTCAGCATGCTAGCCACTCCCACTCATCAGCCAGCAACTCACCTGTGCTCCCAGCTGCTCTCCATCTGCAATCAGCCCAGTATACATGCTCTAGCTCAGGGCTGCCAATCCTGGTCCTGGAGAGCTACCGCCCTGCACGTTTTAGGTACCTCTTGACTCTTAACACACCTGATTCTAATAATCAACTCCTTCCCAAGCAGTTTAAGCTTGATAAGGGGTTTGATAATGAGTTCATTATTAGAATCAGGTGTGTTAGAGTCAGGAAATACCTAAAGTATGCAGGGCGGTAGCTCTCCAGGACCAGGATTGGGCACCCCTCCTCTAGCTCCACACTTACTCCTTGCCAGATTGTCCTTTATTTGTCATGTAAGACTTTCCAGCATTCTTCCCTGGACTGATTCTCTGTTGCTGACCCTGCCTGTCCCTGACTTTCCACTGTCTCAAGCCTGGTAAACATCTCTGCCTTTTGTCCCTGACCATGACTTCTGTCTCTGCATCTGTGGTGTCTGTCTGTCTGCCTGTTCCCTGGTCTTTGTTGGGTCCGGTCTGCACTTCATCTGGATCCCTAAACTCTGGACATTGCCCCTAACTCCCTGATTCAGTACCTTGTCCTTCACCTGCTGTTTTGCCTGCTGTCTGTGCAAATAAAGGTCATTACCAACTGTCCTATGCTGTTTGTGCTGCATTTGGGTTCATACCACATCCTTTTCTCAAAGTAGCTCAAAGTTATTGACAGATTTTTTTTTAAAGATTTTTTTGGCACAGATGCCTTTATTGTAAAGTTGGTAGACAGGAAATGGGACAGAGAGGGGGTAATAGACATGCGGTAAAGAACGCTCCAGTCGGGTTTCGAACCAGGGTCTGCCGCAAGCATTGCTCTACATGGCCTACGCTCAAACCACTATTCCACCGAGCGAGCCATTGACAGATTTTGATGACATTTTTCAGGAATTGTTCGCAATGGGGGTGACCTGGTAGCTATGTCCATATTCATGACTGTAATAACGAGACAGTAAGACATGCGCAGTCTCAGTGCAGTTGCGTTGCAGTGGGTCACGGAGTGTCTGTTAGATGACTATGTATACACCACTTGTAAAAAGGTTCAAGTGAATGATTTCTACAAGAAGGGATGTGAACACTTGAATTTAGCATATATTTCAAAATCACACTGGGATTGATTTAAAAAAATGCTGAAGTCTATTAAAGTTTAAAATTGAACTCCTTTACCCTGTGGTCGATGAATGCAACACTTCTGTCATACATTATTTATTATTACCTACGTCAACAAGGTTCTGTTTTCCCCAGGGTTTGTCTGTTAGCATAACTCTAAAAGTTATAGACAGATTTTGATGAAAATTTCAGGAAATGTCTGCAATGGGACCAGGATATGATTCAATTTTTGGGGGTTGATCCGGATCACCATTTTAATGTATTAGAGACACAGGTATTCAGTAACATTGCTACAAATTATGATCTATTTTTGGACTTCAGGTGACATTTTTATGATGGAGGTTGAAGTGTTTATTTATTAATTTTTATAAGTTTGATATTGATTTAGACACGTTAAGAACTGAGAGAAAGAGATAACAGCTCAAACTGTAATTGTCTTACTGTAATATTAAATTGCTCAGCAGCATTTTGGCACAATATGAAGTTTTTTAATCATGAAATGAAGAAATACAGTCCAGTATACTCCTGCTATATAATTAACTTGCCTGCCATGGCAGTAAAGTATTGAACTTGACCTATACAGTGATATACCACAGGCTACAATGGGCCTATGTGTCTGTCTACTCATGTGGACATGATACACTTAAGCTCTGAGCTACTGAAAATGCATTTTTTGTGTGTGTGCACAGCCAGAGGACTACCTTTCCAAGTAACAAGTGCCTGTAGTTATGTATTAGCCAGCAATTTCTCTCACTTACAGTGCATTTCTGCTCTCCCTCTCTCCATTCACAGTAGATAAGTCGCAGAGCGGGTAGACAGAGAATAATGACGTTGAGCATGCACAACAACTGCCTCCCTAGGAGAGGGCCCTGGGGAGCATTTTGCAGTATTATGCAGTCAGCCATAACTAAAACATCATTACAGCTCTATTCACAGGCCTGACCAAGAGTATGGACTGGATGGAAAGAAGGGGATGCATGGATGGATGGATGGATGGATGGATGGATGGATGGACGGATGGACGGACTGATGGATAATAATGAGAACATTTACTGTTATTTAACACCAAAATCTGACAAAGTGTATCTCTACATCTCAAAAGTTATAGTATATTGCATAAGGCTGCACTGATGAGTTGATTATTTGATAGCTATTACATTATTTGGCAACTATTTTGATAACTGAACATTTTGAGTCATTTAAGAAAAAAATGTCAAAATTCTCTGCAACGTCTCAAATGTGAATATTTTCAGGTTTCTTGAATCTTCTGAATATTTTTGGGTTTTAGACAAAAAAAAATATTAGATGTCACCGCAGACTTTGGGGAAACAGTGATTGACATTTTTTTTTACCACTTTCTGACATTTTATGGCTCAAACCACTAATCAATCATTTAAATGAGGTAGTCTTAGCCCTACTGTACTGTACACTGAGGTCATACATGAGCAAGGAGTAATATAGTGCTCCAAATGGATAGATTGAACTCAAATATGGCAGTCTAAGTGATGAAAAAGCAGCAAAGGATGACATTTCTGTATTTGTATTAACTTTCTCCACTTATTTATATGTTGGTTGTATTTTGTACCTTTTATTTCAGTTTTTCATGCATAATTGTGTCTAGAAGATACTCAGAATATGGATTTTTAAAAGTTCACTTCAATTTTCACCCCCATGGGATCAATATAGTTTATCTTAATGTATTCTGTCTGAACAGGAGTATTTTTTTTTATAATATTATCCTTGTTTTATCTGTAGTGAGCTGACTATCAGCTGTCACCTGACCTGCTGAGCTCAACATTCTGTCCAGCAATATTGAATTATGCACATGTAACAAAAAACTGCTCACTTATTAAAAACCGCAGCAAATAAACTAAACCGACGCATTGAGTGATTGAAAACACAAATGAAAGCTGTAGACAGTGACAAATATTTGTAGAAATAGCATGAAATCACTTTTGCTTGCTAACAAGAACTCTGACACTTGAACGCGAACAGCTTCTCTTTAATAGTGCAATCAGTGACTTTCCAAAAAAATGGTTACACTGCAGCTTTTCATTGTAATGAGGACAGAATAAAAGTGGACTACATGTTTCTGTTGTATATTTATGAGAATATTGAATTTCCCTGTTAAAACATCAGTGAGGAATAAATAAACCAGCTCTACCATTTCATTTCAATGCGAACATTGAAAAGATGAAGAATCACAAGATCTTATAACATCACTCTGTACCTGCGAAGATGAAATTGAACAATCCTTCACCCTACCACCCCCCACCCCTCTCCTCTTTTTGCCCTCCATCTCTCTGCATCACTTCATCTTTCATGCAGCAACAGCTTCCCTCTGGTGCTTCGGAAAAAAACAAGACATCCTCTGCTATGAAAACCTTTTCTGTCGCTAAAATTTCACCTTTCCTTCAACTCCTGATTGCATCCCACCTCTTTGCAATGTTGATACTTCACCTCTCGACTGCTTCAAAGAAAAAAAAAGAGATATGTGCAGATAATTAACAATGTGGTAGGAGAGCAACATGACAACTAATGAATATGTAAATCAGGCTGTGATTCAACGTGAATCCATTTCTCTCTTGGCTTTCTTTACAACCTTTTTCTGATTTCAATAATCCTTTCATGTTTGCAAGGTGCTTAGTGTAAAAAAAAAAAACATACACACACACACACACAGCTGCACACTGATGCTGCATGTAACCCCATTGTGCTGTCCTC
>JANJYP010015821.1:0-2500 GCA_024605115.1 Rastrelliger brachysoma | reverse complement strand
TCCCGGCTCCTCTACAGTACTCTTCTTCTGCAGCGAAGGGATGTCACCGACTGAGCGGCTCGGCGGCTCTCCCTGTGCTCCACGCACTGCAATACAGCCAAGGAAAATTTTGCAGGGAAGCAGTGTAGAAATATGCCAGCCGGATCCTCCTCGCTCCTCTTCGCTCCTCGCTGCCCGTAGGATGCACGAAGAGAGGCAGCAGAAGAGAGAGAAGGATTTTTTTTTCCCTTTGTAGATCCTCCTCTTGACGTCTCTTCTCCGTTGGCTTGTAAGCGTGACTCTCTCACTCTCTCTCTGTTGCTCTCTCTCTTTCTCTCTCTGTTGCGCTCTCTCTCTCTCCAGGAGGAGGAAGAGGAGGAGGGAAGAGTGAAGCTGCAGGAGTTTGGTGGATGATGGAACGCCTCAAAGCTGCACAGTCGCTCTCTCTCTCTCTGTCTCCTTCCCCTCTATTTCTTCTGATTTTTTTTGCCTTTCTCTCTCCTGATCGCGATCTCTCCCACTCACAGACACAAAAACACTCACTCTCCCCTGCTCAGATGATGTTGCTCAGTCATTGTAGCTGCCGATTTGATTGCATATTCAAGCAGCGTGATTTCTTCCATATCTATTTCTGCCCTCCCTCCCTGCTTCTCATTGCTGTCTGTCAGACAGATAGGTGATTGGGAAAGCAAAATTGATGCTGTTAGACAGTGTGAGAGCAAGTGGTAGCTTCACTCTGCTCTGATGTCTTCTGTCCACAGAGGTGCATAGTACATTGGGCTTCTCCTCCGCTTTGTAATAACCCGCCACCGCACTCACTCCCTACTTTCATGTCAGATGCAAATAGAGCTTCTGTTTTTTTTTTTTTTCAAGGAATGAACAAACCCCATAAACATCACCTGTATGCAGTTATGATAAACATGGAGAGCCATTTACTTGGATGCACACGCTCTGCCTTAGCAACACAGTCTGCTAACAAAACACAGCGCTGGTCTTTATCTTCATTACATTAATACATTTTTTTTCTTTTTTTGATCCGCCATTTCGAGTGTAGAGATGTTTGGTTCCAACCGAGAGGACCTGCATGCTGTAAGGCGCCGGCGAGGCATTGAAGCCTCGCTGTCAATTAGAACGTCTCATTTTGATCCATGCAGATTCATTTTGATCTGGTACATTGTGTACCATATGCGAAAAAAAAAGTGTCTACTATGAAGACACTCTGCCTGTGTGCTGTGTGTGTGTGTGCGTGTGTGTGTATGTGTGTGTGTGTGTGTGTGTGTATGTGTGAGTCCCAGCCGTTGTGATCCCACACCAGAGATATGAAAGCAATTAATCTTGGTTTTAGTCACGGTAGCGCTGATGCACAGAATAGATTTCAACTAAAAGAGAGGGAGGGAGGGAAAAATATAACTGTATGTTTAGCTCCAGTGAATGAATTTATTACCAATGTTTGAAACAAAACTGTTTTTTGTCAAGGTACAATTACCCAGACAAAAAACCAATACCTTGAAGCCTGGCAATAAATTTCTTCAACTAAGCTTTGTGTTCAGATATATTTCTCTCTCTTTGTTCATTAGCACTCACACCATAGCCAGCAGTTTGTTTGTAACAACAAAAGACGCACAAATTAAATTGTTGGAGGGAGAGCCTTTGTATTTGCTGCATTGGAATATTTAGTTATTTGAATAATCTGCTGATCATTGCTTTAAAAATGCAATGCATACTTCCAAACAAGAGGTCTGATCACTTTGATGTGCTTTATTGAAACATGGCTATTTAGACTGGTTACTATGCAGGTTCTTGATATAACTGAGGTTGTTGTTGTTTTTCTTGCATGCTACCGATGCAGAGGTCAACAACTTTGAACTATAAAGCAAAGTCCTACAGTACCCTGTTGACCACCACTGTTGGTTAGTCATTTTCTCTATAGTGACTGGTTGTTAGTCTGGTTGACTGGTTGATGATAGTCAATTGGAAAGATGGAAAATAAGAGAAAGAGGGCAGTAAATGGTGAATTCAATGTACAGTACTTTGGTATCCACAGCACAAAATTACAGTTAACAATCCAGGTTAACAGCAGCTAAGCTATTCAGAATTTTAGTTGGTTCAGTTAAACTTGCGAGAGAACTGCCCTGTACAGGAGCTGATTATATGTTGAAAACAGTCATCATATAAGATTGTAAAGGTTAAAAGTTATGTACACTTTTTGATAAAAATTTAGTCCAGTTTAATCAGACAGCTAGATAGCCTTTAAGTTAAATAATAGATCTGCCTACACAGGGCTGATGATGAATCTCCAACCCGCTGATCTCTTACTAGCTTGGTACTAGCATTGAATTTCCTTGATTCGATTCAACTGTTTATGATAATTTTACCAATAACACCCCACCCCCCCAAATTACAGGCAAAGTATTCATCTTTGCTAGTGTATATTTCGTAAACTAAAACTACAACTACAACTAAATATGTTCATCAGCAACCTTTCTTTTACCATGACTATAATGAATAGATGGCGAGACAG
>JANJYP010015817.1:0-20705 GCA_024605115.1 Rastrelliger brachysoma | reverse complement strand
TAATACTTAAGTATGTTCTAATATATTTTACAAGTGAGACAAATCAAACTCTAATTCAAACTTTGCAGCAGAATAGCATTAATATTATTATGCATTCATAAATTAGTTGAGGGTTTTTTTTTTTGGGTGGGGGGTGCTCTTTCATACCCTGATGTGTCCTCTCTCTCCTCTCTGCCCTCTAGTTCTGTCAGCACAGGCCTCTCTGTATACAGAGACAAGTACGCCCTCAGCCATTATGCAGTTGCTGGAGGTGAGTCTTGAGCTTCCTGTAGGATTTACTTGCACTTAAAAAAAAAAAATCATTTAAAAACTTTTTTTTTTTAATGATATTCAAGAAAAGTCATCTGAGCATGCTGCGACCCAATCATCTCCAACATTACCAATTGCAGTTTGATACACTGCATTTATGATCAGCTCTGTCTTTTGTGATGACAGCTGAACTGCATCCAGTCTGTAGATGGCGCCTTTTTCTGTCTAATATTGATGAACTTACACACCAAAGAATCCTTCCTAGAAAAATTGTAGACTCATTCCCTATTTCTCCCCTCCCTGCTTCCTGTCAACACTGCTGCAGCTTTCTAAATAAAGGTGTGAAAATACCCCAAAAAAGACAGGAAAATTAATTTGATGGTGATTATGTTTGTCCAATTTCAAATATGTAATGCTGGGCAATAATACAGCGTATACACTCACCAGCCACTTTACTAGGAATACCTGGACAGTTTAATGCTGGGATGATTCTGAGGTTATAGTGTGAGTAGAACACCCGTCAGTATAATCAACCACCCACTACTGCACAGCCTCAGTAATATACATAAAGTAGAATTATCACCCATGACACAATATCAACAAAAACTGAAAATGTGTAAACTTTGTAAAATGAGTTTATGGCAGATTGCGTTAGATTGCACAGGTGGTCCTAATGAAGTGTATAAAAGCTTTCATTTGAACAGATGACAAACAGTTCAAACACATACAGACATATGCCAGTGAAATTAAGTTATGAATGACTTTGATAAAACTTTGTGTGTGTGTGTGTGTGTGTGTTTTGAATGAACAGCTGTGACCGGAGGCCTCTTCAGACTGAACCTGGGCCTGGGAGGTCTGGTGGCAGGGACGGTCATCGGAGCAGTGCTGGGGTAAGACGTTAGCGTCCCGTTCCCAGCCATCCATCCATTACTGAGCTATAGACAGAAGCTGCTGTGCATGTATGTTTTTAGCAGACACGCATGTTCACTTATGCTTGTACGCGTGTCCATGTGAGCAGTGAGCACTCTGGCAGCCAGCTGCGCCCTCCCAGCAACCCTCTGTCGCCCAGCTGAACACCCCTCCCTTCCTCTATCCCCTCCACCCCCCGCTCTGTCTCTCTCCACCTTCCTCTCAGTGCTGGGTGCCAGAGGGACTCATGTGCAGCGCAGAGGGCCATGTTTTGGGTACTAGAGCAAGGAGGCAGACCAATTCAGCAGCTGCCCCCCTCTCCATTTATACCATCCATGTTATTCCAGCCTCTCATCTCCATCTAACACGGTCTGATCCGGACAGTCTCATCTCTCTTCCTTCTTCTCCTCAATCCTCTCTCTTTCTCTTTCTCTCTCTCTCTCCGCCCCACTTTTCACCTCGCTCCTCTGGCCTCTTCCAGCCAAGCGCACGGAGCCAAGAGCAGATTTGAATTTGATCATATAAAGGTCATCGAGTGTGAGGTGTTTGATGGCATAACAGACTGGAGGGGCTGGTTTGGATTGTCTCTGATCCGTGTTGGCTCGGCCCCGGTCTCTTCTTGTCCTATTGGCTCCGCGCTAGCATTAGCCTGTCCTTCCCCTCCCTGCTTCCCCTCATCACTTTCTGCCTGAGCAACCAGCCACCTGGAGCGTTTGATGTGCACAAAACGCCCCGGCCCTGCGTCTATGCCAGGTGCAGCCGGGGCAGAAATGAAAGCGGGCATCTAATCTGGAAAGCACATCACGCTCCACATCTCAGCCCCGCGATCGTCCCGCTGTCCTGGCATGTGGCAGAGGTGTGATTGGAAGGTTTTTTTTTTGGTGGGCTCAGTGGGGCTACAGAAGACAACATGACTTGTAAGAGAAAACCGAGGAGGACTCTTACTCTAAATTGAACTCAATGAAGCTAGGTTTGTTACAGAGGGTTATGTAATAGTGTGATAGAAAGAATTCTGGGTACACACACTTTCCCCAATGTTGACAAAAGAATAAAGTGTATTCTTCTATTTTTGTGCTGTGCTCTAATGCAGATATTCTCAATTGTACTGTAATAATGTAATGTGTATAATAATATCAACCCTTGTGCTCAGGGTGCCGGCCGGCGGTCTGATCATCAGCATGCAGTCATTAGCGGGAGAAACCGTCCGAGAGAGGAGGAGGAGAGAGCGCAGGGAGCTGTATGAGCTCCGACTTGAAGAATGGTGAGTTCAGTTAGAAGTCACAGTTTTGTGGGATATATTTTTAAACAATGCAAACCCACATTTATATTTAGGTTGGTAGTTACTCTGGTAGTTAACTCACTGCTCTTCTCTTTTTTAAAAAAAAAATCATAAGGTCGGCCCGTCTGGAGTTGACAGACGAGTTGATCAAAGACCTCAATGTCAGCACTCAGGCAGAGGAGACCAGCAAGGACATGCAGAGGATCCAGGAACTGCTGAGTTTACCACAGAATGAGGGTGTCACTCAGGACTCGAGCAGCCAGCGACAGTAGTTTCCTCACGGCCCTGTTAATCTGTCAGACACTGAAGGTGGGACTTCACACACCTCTGAGGATAAACGGGTCACTGTCTTGTCCGGACTTCACACATCTTCTCTCTGACTGAAGGGAAACTGCTTCACATCTCAACTGGTGTGTTTCACCCACTGTGGAAAATGTGCTCACTCAGAGACAATGGTTGCACTGGGCGATGTGTGTGTATGTCTGTGTGTGAAGCAAGTTGTCAAATGAATGTAAGCCACTTACATTTTGAAGAACAGTTACATCACAAGACTGTTAAATCACATATTTATATTAATTTAAAGCTAATTAAAATGCAGCTTCTGATCAAGATACACTGCTCAGCAAATCTTTAAAATGGGATTAAGGAATAAAAAAATATGGATTATTCATCCTACACTGGACTCTGTATGGAGCTCAAACCAACTGTGGTTAAGTACTTTTAAACTATTTGCCAGTTTGCCATATGTATTTCTGTGACAGAAAATCCAGTGCTGATGACAATAAATGTGATCCAAAGTCAAATTGACAAGTTGCACTTGTGTGGAATACAACTTCATTAAATGCCCTCAGTGGAACTCAGTCCTCTGTCAAACTCTGTTTAGGAAACACAGTGTCTGTCTTTTTTTGTGTGTGTAATTTTTTATTTTCCAGAAAACAAAACAGGCAATAAACAATGGCAATAACATAATCGACAAAACACAATGCACAGTTTGGAGGCATTTCAATCTTTTTTATGTGATGTGATATGAGCTGTGTATAATCTTCATTTGAATAATTTTATATCTGACACAGTGGGACAAAGATGTTGAACACTTCAATATTAATTCCCATTGATCTGAAGTAAGGGATGAGCCAATGTGACTTTCCCATTGTAGTTTGGTGGAAATATTGCTATCAGGGAGGGAATAACTTAGTATCCTATCTACACTGGAGACAGTGTGTCTGACATTGACACACTGAGATAAATCATCTAAATAGACCTTGTTTTACAGTCTTGATGTTTACTGTAACACTTTCTCTTTTTAGAGTTAAAATAACAGCTCCAGTTATCAGTCTGTCCTCCAGTGTTGACTCCCTGTGAATGAAAAAGATAGTGGAACAGATGTTTGGAGAGTCTCTCTCAAAGTCACTGGCCTCACTGTTCCTGGCACTTTTCCATGTTTCAGCACTGAAGCAACAAATATCGCTCTGTACATTTGACAAAGATAGCTTCTTTAATTTCCACATGTCTGTGTCATAGTGAGCTTTTGTCTTTGCCTCTTGGGCTTTTCAGCAACTAGGTCAAACATAGCCTCTGCCCCTGGTGTAAACAAGATGTGACACAGCAGCAGCTGGGGCCCACGATGCAGCAGTGACAGCCAGCAGAAACAGATTGAAGAATCCTTGCTCTCAGAAAAAACAGTCTGCCAGTGATGATCACTCACCTCAGGTACACTTTATAAATAAGAGATGTCTTTATATTTGTTTATTTCACCCTATGTATGTTTATACAGTGTATATATATAAAGTTGTGAAATATTGCAGGTAGTCAATATTATGTTGACTTATGTTGAGTGTTGTCTGTTGGCTTGGGCTCTGTCCCAGCAGTTTGATAGTAGATTTTCTGTCTGGGCAGGTTTGTCTCTGAAACACTGATGATGGTACACTATAGCTTCCAAACATTTTGTCTGAAAGGGGACACTGTTCCCATCCCTTAATGATCCAGCTGCAGCATGTCTGCACTTACACTGCAGGGCTTCCAGGCACATTCTTTAAAGTACAGCAGCAGACAAACAGTGCCGTGTTTAACGCTTATTTTACTTTCCAAAAAGGTTTGTGATGCACCCTCACTAGCAATTTGTGAGAAGTCATGTTGTCCGAGTGCTGTAGTCACCAATGGAAGGATAGGAAGGGTTAGGGTTAGGGTTGACAGCCTTCAGAGCTTTAACGTTCATAAATGTGCCATTAGCTCCATCTACTGGTATCTTTTCGGAACTGCAAGTACTCAAATATATTCACAGTGCATGGTACATCGTGCACAAACTCATATTTCTTGTCTTACAGTCTCATTTAAAAGCACCTTCCAACATGTGAGGATAAATTAACCAACACAATGTCATCGCATGAACCAGTTTTGCATCAAAATAGTTCATCTGTATTAAAGGTTAAATACATACCTGACAAACTCAGTTTATCAAAACAAACTACCTCGGATTTATTTTACACTGTTAGTTGATCAGTAGCAGGTGTCCTCCTTGCAACATTTTTTTTTTTTTTTAACATTTTGTGGTTTCTACAGCCTTGAATTCATGGATCCTTGCATTGCGACATAACAACACATGCCGTACAAACTGTTCTGTAGATACAGTTTCCAAACATGCCTGGAAGCAAACCACTTTGCAGTAAAGTCAGGTGAAAGCAGACTTTTTTGTAATTCCCTCATGTTTTAGACAAACTATATAGTGTATCCCATAACTCAACCAAGTTACATCACACTTTGGGTGTTTACCATACTGTATGTCCATATTGTTCCAGTACAGCTCTCCACATTCATTGAACCGTGCTTTTGTTTAACTGCCTTTGTTCTTTAACGGCTTGAGTGCACTTCCACCAGACCTACAGTTATAGTCTCACACTAGTAGACCACTCATTCATTTTTGTCTATTGGAAATAACTAAGGCATTTTTTTACATTCCCCGCATGCCTGCACTTTGGAATAATAGAGACGCTGCCTTCAATTGCTGCTCGTAAACGGGACTGCTACGGCATAGATAACTCGCCCTAGTAAATACTTTGTCCACTTCACACGTATTATTACACTGAAATGACGTAATGGGAGGCAGAATAAGCAGCCTATGCTTTGAAATGTAAGTTAGTTGACCATAATGATGAGAATATTAACAAAACTACACGAATATATTGTTATTAGCAGATAGTAACAGTAGTGCTCTTATCAATAATTAGGCATAAGTAGTACTCATAATAATAAATAAAAGATATGAATAGAATTACCCAAACGAAAAGATGCACTTCGATGTCCAAGCTGAAGGGTCAACTTCTAAAACGCACACATTGTAAACGAATATGTAAAACAACTAACCCATACACAACTGTCAAAGATGATATGATATGGATATAAGCCACTTTCACTTTCATTTGGCCCTTGTGAATGCAATTTAGCCAGTTGTCAGTCTAAGCCTCAAAGAAATGCAAAATCTGTAAGGCCCAGACATCCTGTACTCCATCTTTTGTCTCAAGATGTATATTGTAGCCGTCTGCCCTGTCTCGGGTGAAGACCCACACCCTTGGGGGTCAGGAAGGTGTAAAATTATGTAAGTAGGGGGCAGGGGCCGACAGTATAACTCGACCGAGAGTCTGGATCTTTTTCAACCATCGATCCTGACAGCAGAAAGACCTTTCGCTCTGCAGAGAGAAATAAAAGCCTTTTTTGTCGACACGGTTGGTATGTCATTATTCAACAGATGAAGCAGAGAAAAAATTCCACGACACCCTCTTTGTTGAGTCGGTGCGTTTGTTTTTATTTCAAATGTAACTGAACACCACTTTGAGAGACAGCCTTAACCGAACCCCCCCTTTCCCCCTCCCCTCGCCCCACAGATGTATCGTCGTTATTGGCCCGAGTCTCTGCTTTACGTGATGTAAGCTAAGTACACATGCCGTAGCCGTGACTAAAGTGCTGCCAGACCTGAGCTGGAGCCCACGCTGTGCTGATGCAAAAAAAATAAATAAAATAATGAGTACGGACAGTAGACACACTGGGGTTAAACACAATCCACTGGCCGCCGCGGGGATTTTTTCAAGGGTCTTTTTGTGGTAAGTTAATTTCTCTCACAGCATAGGATTTCTCAGCACGGATCCGAATAGTCATACTGTACATTGCTTAGGTGATAAATCAACCTGTTGACTGGAGCAGAAGTGCATAGCTCAAAGAAAGTTTAACTTTTGTTTTGTTTTATATAACAACATACAACCACATGTTGTAAACCATTCTAACGTCATTTCTCACGAGTAGTCCCAGGAATGTATAACGTGATGCGTTTAAAACACATAGGAGTTTACAGTGAATGTTATTTTGTTGTTGCATTGGCAGTCAATATAAGAAAAATGTAGTGATTTAACCTGTAGTAAACATCTGCGGTTGGATGCATGGTAAATACGGATTTGTATCAATGAATGAGATGCGAGGTTATTCTGTTTGGATTATATGCACTCTAATACTATGTGTGCATACTTACACCAACAATGTTTAAGATGTCTTAATGGAGATTTACACTTGTTTATCATCTTATTTTTACTTTCTTTCAGTCCACTGGACCTTGAATCTTGCAGTAGCTAGATTGTAAGACACATACTTGAGTGATCCAACTTGTCCTGTGCATGTATGTGACAGGTCGTTGGGTGCAAACAATATGTCTTAACCAATTTTCCTCATTTAATAAAATATTTAGCTGTGTGCCAAAGTCAGAGAAGGAAAACCTGTTGAACAGGTGTTCTTAAATGTTTGGTATTACACATTCAATGTACTGCCATACCATGATCCATAGTAGTGAAAAATGCTTAAAACTACATTTGAGAATAATAGATAATATGCACACATTGTGCCATGATTTGTTAATCTGTAATAGATGACATGTTTTATTCTTCCAGAGAGATTGAGGGAGATTGTCTGTTACTGCAGTCAGGAGGTATACATGTCCTGGCAGGTCGCCACCGCTTCTTTTTTTTCCTGTAGTCCCAACTGTTTGCTATTGGCTGTTTTCATTGATAGATGCACAGATAGCTGACTGAATGTTTGCAGTATGGAACACATTAAACTTCAGATGTCAGCCAGCTGTTTGACCTCTGGCCACTACACAGACCTTTCACTGTTCCAAGTGAGATAGGTCACTGTTGTGTTGTCCGCTATTTTCAGGAGTTAACATATTGGGTTCCTTAGGTCCAGTCATGTGTGTAGAGGGAGAGCAATTTGGATTCAAGGATTTTGTGCTGTGTTGATATGCACTGATACATGGTTGAATTAGTGAGGGAGGGAAGTGGTAGTTTAATAGATGAGGGGTGGGCTTATCAAACCTGTTGTGAAACACATTCAGGTGGTTGGTCAGTTAATGGTTCAACACTATGTGGGGCTGGTTTCCTATAGCTGCAGGCCTCGTCATGCTGATGCAGGATGATTGATCAAAAAGCTCTGCATTTCATCTTTTTACTCCCCTGATCTGCTCTAATTTAACAGGATTCTGTCTTAATCCAGTATTAATTAATCCAGGTCCATCCTGTCCAAAGGCTATAGTCTTTTAAGTTCTGTGAATGTTCTCATTCGTCCAGGTCATCTTGTTTCAGGTAAGAGTTGAATCAAATTCAACTGGACTTGTATTAATCTTGAAGACGCTTCGGTCTGACTAGTCCCCACTAGTCTGACACACAGTGGAGTATGACCCAGGTTTTTAACCTCTGTGAAAATGACCACCCACCATTCTCCTAAGACAATGCTTCGTTAGTGGAGTTTCACAGGACCATTGTTAGTTCCTGTGAGTCCCACTAGTGAAAGACAGTCGTTAGGCATGATGTGTGGTTGCCAGAGAACAACAGTCATTATGTTCGTTAACGACCGAAGCGTAAGGAACTGATGAAGCTGCTTGGATAAGAGGCGAAACGTCTTCAAGACAAATATAAATCCAGTTGAATTTGATTCAACTCTTACTTGAAATATAGTCTTTTTAGTCTTTACCTGTAAATCAGGAAGATGATGAACTGGATAGTAATCAGGGATAGTAAAACATAGTAAACTGTGGGGTTTTATCCCTTATGGAATACGCTGTCTATATATTTGGCTGTTAATTTCCCAAGTTTCCTGTTAAAATACCCTAAAATAATCAGAAGGAAGTGTTGGAGTTTGATACCTGTGTTATTCATTCTCCACTAAACTGATTTCTTTCAGCTGGTTAAGCCCACTGCTTTACCTGGGACACAAACGGAGGCTGGAGGAAAGCGACCTGTACAGTGTTCTTCCCGAGGATGGCTCTGAAATACTGGGAGAGGAGCTCCAAAGGTACTGTGATCAGCTCAGGAGGACAGAAGCTCCTTCAGGGCATCAAATGTTCCAGGGCTGTGTTTTAAAGTCTTGGATCACTCCCAAAAGTCTTTTGTCAAGGTGTTAAGATTTGTGGTTGTACGTATGACTTGCGGCTATCTATTTTGGTCGCACAACAAATACTCCAGTGCAGAATGAACACACCGTTACATGCGCTTACTTGCAGATATTGGGACCATGAAGTCAGAAAGGCGTCAAAGGAACTTCAGGAGCCTAACCTCACCAGTGTCCTCATTCAGTGCTACGGGAAGTCCTACACAGTGGCTGGGTTGTTTGTATTTTCACTGGTATGTGCTGCCTTTTTTGATTTCGACATCACAACAATACCAAACTGAAACTGTTTTTATAATGAAAGTTGTTTGGAATGTTGGAGCCTTTTGTCTCTGAGGTTACATGCGTGACAGAGATGTTGATGCTTTAAAGTTACTCTGTAATGTTATGCACCTTAGACTGCACAGAAAGTGAAAGATTCCTTACTATAAACCAACTCCAGATGTTCTCATTTTATAAGCATGTCAGACACACATGGACCGTGTTACAGTAACTCTCTGCATTAGTGTGAACGTTTGATCACAAGTTTCCCTGCACGTCACATGATCTAATATGTTTTTTGGTCTGTGTCTTTGTCATGAAGGAGGCGATTAAAGTGATCCAGCCACTTCTCATGGGGGAAATCATCATATACTTTGAGAATTATGACCCACATGACCACAGGAGTCTTTACATGGTGTACGGTTACGCCGCCGCAATTTCCCTCTCCACTTTTGCACTGACTTTCCTGAGCCACATCTACTACTACCAGGTCCAAAGGATAGGCATGAAGATTAGGATTGCCATGTGCCACATGATATACAAGAAGGTCAGTGAAGATTCAGCATTTTTTTTTTTTTTTTTAAGATGATCATCACCTTCTGGAATATTCCACAAATTCTTGCAGCAATTCAGTAGACAGGTGAACTTTGTCTTTGCAGGCTCTTTGTCTCAGCAGCGAGTCCATGGGAAGAACCACCACCGGACAAATCGTGAACCTCCTTTCAAATGATGTCAACCGTTTCGACGAGGTATGCACTCGAACAAACAAAATGAAGCTTTGCGTTAGTTCATGCAGAACACGGAGGTCATACGCCCCAGCTGTAGTCAGCTGGCAGCCTCTAGTGATTCCTCATACCTGTCAGACACACACCAATCACAGCCTTTCTCACATTAGGTGGTCCCCTTTAAATATGACTCCCACCCATATGATATATACGCTGCCTTCAACACACCTGATGTCGTTGCTGCTGGCATGAATTTGCCGCCTCCACCCCGGCCGCCACCTTTCTGGTCTTGGCCTTTCTAGGGTCTAGCTGACACGTGTTGCTCTCGCATGTCTTGTTTTGTCCCTCTAGGGGGGTTTGCATTACGCTCCCTGGGTCAGCTCAGCAAGCTGCTGACTGATCCAAGAGCGTTTTAAGGTGGAACTTCCAGTGCCAAATACAACTGTATTACTATTTGTTGCAATAAATGGTTTGATCTATGACGAGAGTGTTCCTGAAGTGATTTTTACTGCTGGTGATTTTTATTCACAATTAGGGCTGGACAATTAACCGAAAATAACCGAAAACCGACATTTAGACCTGAAAACTGAAACTGAAAACTCATGTCAACTCATGTTTCAATTATTCCTTTCAAGTGAAAATATGACCTCACAATACGTCTTCATATCAAGCTTTCGATTTCCCTGTTGGAAACTTTTGATAAATAGCCATAAATAGTTAATCCATGTGTCCTTTTACTGTTTTAAAATCATATAATCAAGATGTGCCAGCTTTAATAGTTGAGCATAAACATAACATTTAATGAAATATAATCGTTAATTAATCGTAATTGAGGTAAAAGCCTTAATTAATCATGATACTGATATTGGGTACTATCGCCCAGCCCTACTCACAATGAGCTCTTTCCTCTATAGGTTACACTCAATCTGCACTACCTGCTGGTGGCACCTCTGCAGGCGGTAGTGATCATTGCTTTTCTCTGGAACAAGATCGGAGTTTCTTGTCTGGCAGGTGTAGCAGTGATTGCCCTCATGATGCCTGTGCAAGCGTGGTTTGGAAAGCTCTTTGGAATCTTCAGGTAAACAAGACACCTGGAAGTCTGTCTTTCAATGGAAGTGTCAGCTGGCATGCCTGGTATCAATAAATACACTGTTCATCCTGTAGTCTGTCACATAATGAAAAAAAAATAGAATAGCTAAATTTGATTTTTTTTTTTTTTCCAGAAGTAGAACAGCAATCCTCACTGACAACCGAATCCGCATCATGAGCGAAGTGGTGTCCGGCATCAGGATCATCAAGATGTACGCCTGGGAAAAACCATTCTCAGCTTTGGTTACCCAAGTCAGAAGGTAATGATGAAACCATGACACCTGCAGCATTTGCTTTTCCAGTTAGCTCTATCCTGAACAGTAGGGAGGGTTCTGACACACATTTGACCTTGCTTGACGTATGTTGCCCTTCAGTGATTTGATCATAATGCATCAGCCAAGTTGCGATTTTGTGTCATTGTCATGCTACCGTTCCCCTGAGGTTTGAACTGTCAGATTTGTGAAGATCAGGCTACTCTAATCTTTAAAACTTGATGAACTGGTATCTGTTGAATTGACACACTGTAATCTTAAAGAACAGGAATCTCTTTCATCAAGTTGTCTGTCACTGTGATTTCTTTCTTTATCTTTTGGTTGATGGTTTGAAATGATCAAAGGGTGAAGTGAAGCTATCATCTCATTTAAGTATCAGTATAATCTACTGTCGACCTGTGTGCCAACTAATGACTGTTGTAGCACCATTATATAATTATTAAAAAACAACAGTATTATGTTTGGCTTGGGCCCAATGCCAAAAATGAGATGTGTAATTCATTGCCAGAACAATCATCTTTTCCTCTTAAGTAGACCAGAGAGCTTTTTGTATGAAGTGTATTGTGTTGTCAGAGGCAAGGTTTCCACACACAGGCACATTTATAATATTGTCAAAGAGATACATTTTTAAAAAAAAATTTGAACTGATCCCACAGGCAGAAAACATGTTAGTATTTGATGAACGGCTCATCAGGGTCTTACAACCTTCAACCAGCATTCTGTCTGAAAGCACAGAAGGTCAGCCTGAGTATGAGGTGAAATGTTTAACTTGCACAACTTATTCTGAGCATTGCTTTGTCAAGAATTCTTTGCAGTTTGATATTTAAACCAGAGTCCGTCACTTTATCTTTTTAAAGCTGGATTGAAGAGGCTCTCGAAAGCACGCAGGGATTATTCCAATTAAAGTAACTCTTGAGAATTCAGCACATTTTTTATTGCTTTGTTAAAACAACCCAGGTGATGTAGATTTAATTGTTCCATTTCCAGCACTTTCTTTTTTTCTTCTCACTGCTGTTAATGAGAATTACTTTTAGTTAATACATCATCTCCTCAGGTTAAGAAGTCACACAGGGCTTTCCAGGAAAATTCTTAGTGATACGCTACACAGAAATTATTGTTTGACTTTTAAACCATCGTAAACTTCAGACCGAAGTATTATAAAACGATAACACTGAACATTTATGGACGGATGGACAGTGGATAATGTTGCAGCTTTTGGTTTATTCAGTGTTTTCTACTACTTTAAAAATTTTGAATTTACTGTGACATGTTATGAATACAAACTGGAATAAAACACTAAGTGGTGACTTTGACACATTGAAGACATTCTTAGTTACTCATCACTTTGGAACTTGGAAATCATAGCCATAAAGTAATTCATAACCAAAAACAGCAAAAGCAACATACATATAATATTTTACATGTTTATTTTTTTTCCTCAGTAAAGGAAAAAAATTCTTTATCTCCAGACTAGGTCAAAGCATGTTATATCTTCCTGGCTTCTCATTCACCTCTGACCGTAATGTGGGACTTTGGTCCGCTCTCACACAAGAACAGAGAGGAACATAACTGAACATTTAATAGGATGCTGAAGCCTTTGCTTTACACGCTCCCTCTGTCACGCAGAGGCAAAAAGATTCAAAAGTTATTGAAAGTTGAACATCTGTGCCGGGTCAAGTAATAACTTTTATATCTCAGACAGAACAGTGCTTCATGCTAAATGCTATTAGGCCGTTGGCAGTTTTAAAAAAAAACCAAAACAAGTAAGCACAAAGCACAGCAGAATACGAACGTTTTGTAAGTGTTTAAACCAAAGAACTGCAATAAATTACAAATGAACCACTTGGGGAGAAAATGATGCTAGTGGTATGGAAAAAAGTTTTTAAAAAAGAATGCAAACTGTTTTGTGTGCACCTATAATACTATCATTGTTCTTTGCCTTTAAAAAAAGCAGCAAAATATCCACGAAACATACTAATGAGAAAATCCAAAACAAACAAACCAACAAAAGTCATCTCAACGCGCTAATTTTGTCCAGTTTTACTGTCTGTCCCCAGGGAAGAAATCATTCAAATAATGCGGAGCTCCTACCTACGAGGACTCAACATGGCCTCTTTCTTTGGGAGCAGTAAAATCATCGTGTTTGTCACCTTCACCGCCTACACCGTCCTGGGCAACACCATCACGGCCAGCACCGTGTTTGTCACCGTGTCTTTGTACGGCACCATCAAGCTCACAGTCACTCTGTTCTTCGCCCTGGCTGTGGAGAAGTTATCTGAAACTTTGGTCAGCATTAGAAGGATAAAGGTAATGCTGTTTTCTCTCATCGATTATGGGAATGACAGTTGGCATGATCTCGTAAATCATTCACCGTCTTCAGCATTTCCTGCTCAAGCTCTCTTGCCAAACAAGTTCTGGTTTGTTCTGCTTTCCTTGTGGATTTCCTTGTGGACTCACCCCGCTCCATTCTGTCAGAAAACAACACTTCATTTAGTTTCATTTGACAGTGACTGACAGAGGTGTACATGTAATTAAGGCCACTGAGCCTCTGGCATGTGAGGCTAATCATGTCAGTCCCTGAACTGATTCATTGTCTCACTTCTATGGAATCAACACCAAGCTGTACATGCTTCACAGTTATTATTAGCAACCATTTACTACTTCTGCAGCACAGGAAAAATTCGCCTGATGTTCCTTCTTCAATGAATTTGCACATTAACTCCCTAAGGGCTGCTTTATCAGCTGCACATCACATTTTTAGTGTAAACCAAACACCACCTGGAAGGAGACACACTGAGATTTACGCCTGACCTTTTTAGTACATGGCCTCCCTTTACATCTGGCTGAATGTTAAATAACACATTACACAAATGACTGAATGACTCCCAGGAAACTCAGTGAATGTTTAACTGAAATGTAAGGCATTGCACAAATTAGTGTCACTGAGTGTAACAGTTTAAATAGTTAGATGTTCACTATGCAGGGTTTTCTTAAAAAGAAAACAGTGCATAGAAAAACAATTTACTGGCATTGTATGACAATGTAAGTATCTAATTTTTTTGTTGTTGTTTTTTTTTCTTATTGTTTAAATGGATGGGTTTTAATAATAAAGCCATGTGTGCCTGTTAACTCCTCAGAATTTCCTCCTGCTGGAAGAGGTTGACAGAAAAAACATTAGACTTTCTGTGGAGGAGAAGAAGGAACCCACCGTCGAGATTGAAAAGCTGACCTGCTACTGGGATAAGGTGATATTTCATACAGTGGTGTAATGTCATTGTAAAGGACACATTTCTGTGCTGCAAGCCTTTAACATACTTTTCAATGTAATGCCATCAAAGCCAAAGTGTTAAAGTAGGACAAGTTATTGTTGCAGGGGATCATCATGTTTGGTTTCCTTTCAGAGTTTAGACGCTCCCTCTCTGCAGAACATCTCTGTCACTGTGCAGTCAAACCAACTTCTGGCTGTTGTTGGACCAGTGGGGTCTGGAAAGGTCAGTAAGTCTCTATAAGCTTTGCTGGCATGTGACAGTAGAGGGATTACATTTTTAAACCCACAGTTCATCTATATAATTGACTGTGTCACATTCTTGCCAGCTCACATGCCTATAACCCCCGTGTTCCCACCAGTCCTCCCTGCTCAGCTCTATCCTGGGAGAGCTGCCTCAGGACGCTGGAACACTGACCGTCAGAGGTCAGTTGACCTATGCCTCCCAACAGCCCTGGGTGTTCCCTGGCACCATCCGCACCAACATCCTGTTCGGGAGAGAGTTCAACCCCCAGAGGTATGATCGAGTCATCACGGCCTGCGCTCTGAAGAAGGTGAGAAGCCACACAGCTTCTGCTAGGCTTTCAGGTGATAGAACACACCTGCAGCTGCTCATACTCTGTTCAAAAATCAGCCTTTATTAAAAACATTATTTAAAAAAAATGAGCAATTTTTTTTCTTAGTCTCAACCTGTATTATGTTTGAATGCAGGACCTGGAGCTGCTCCCAGATGGAGACCAGACACTAATCGGAGACAAAGGAGCCACATTGAGTGGAGGACAGAAAGCTCGCATCAGCCTGGCCCGGTAAGAGGACCAGCGCTCAGTAATGAAAAACTGATTGATTGATTGACTGTATTTTGGCATCAGTGTAATTGCCTCTCCAAGTAGGAAGCCTCAGGGGCTCCAAGTCACAACATGTCAAGTTATATTTAACACTTCAGCCTCCGGGTTACACACAAATTAGTCTTTTCACGCTAGACAAATGATAATCTGACTAAAATAGCTTAAATTATAGCTTAAATAGCTGAAGTCATTAGTCTGTAACACTCCACATACTAAACTTGGAAGTGTGTGTGTGTGTGTGTTTGTTTTAAGGGCAGTGTATGAGGATGCAGACATCTACCTCCTGGATGATCCTTTAAGTGCTGTGGACACAGAGGTTGGGAGACATCTTTTTGAACAGTGAGTGATTATTTTTGAGCTCCAAATCTACACACACACATTCCATACAGTATGTATTACACACCAATTATCATACATGGCTTTGCTAAATAAATACAAAAAGATAAGTACAATTTTAGATCATTTCGACAACAAACAAAAAAAATTGCAAGTGCTTTAAAAACATATAAAAACATGACACGCGCAGCTTAAAAAGATGACATAGTAGGCTGCATAATAATAGCATAATGTGGAAGGTATTGTACTCAGCGGTCCAGAATACAGCATGGGATTATTGAGAGAGAAAGAAAGTGTTAGTGAGTGTGGAGGTGAGGCCTTAGCTCCTGCCTGTGGGCGTCAGTGTGGAGGTTTTGACGTGTGTCTCATGATCAGGTGTATCTGTGGTCTACTGAAGAACAAGTGTCGTATCCTGGTCACCCACCAGCTGCAGCATCTAAGAGGAGCCGACCGGATCCTGGTGCTCAGGGAGGTGTGTTTGTGTGTGTGTGTGTGTGTATGTGTGTGTGTGTGTGTGTGTGTGTGTGTGTGCTCCTTCAGTGTTTCCATAAAGCCTCCACTTTGTCTGCTCTAGATTCACATTTATTTATGTTTCCCCTCATTGCGTCTCCTAGGGTCATATCATGGCTCAGGGTACCTACAACGAGCTGCAGTGTCTGGGCTTAGACATGGTGTCCTTAGTGATAAGCGAGGAGGAGCAGTGGTCTCGATCAGCTGACCCAGACAAGCTGTCGTTACACAGCCAGAGGACCAACCACTCACACTGCTCTCACACCAGCCTCCTACCACCGGAGAACAACTGTGCCGAGCATCTCCCTGTAGGTACATCTTCAAAATCTACAAATCAACATGACAGCACAAGTTGTCTTTTTTTGTTATTATAAAGACATTCTGTACAGATGTGATGCTTAAACTCCCTGCTTCCTTGGTCGAATTATAGGATATTGCTCAGTAATGACTTGCTTTGCAGGAAGAAAGAGTACGTACCATGACCGAGGAGACACGAGTTGAAGGGAACGTGAGCGGCCGCATCTATTTCAAGTACTTCACTGCAGGCTGTAACGTCCTGGTGTTGGTGGCTATAGTCCTGCTCAGCATCGTAGCCGAGGTGAGCCAGGCCTCAGTCACGCTAAACACTCTGCATCAGTACACACTTCATTTAAACAGTGAAAAGTGAGGTAGAGACTGTATGCTTCTAAATGTCGGTTCATTCTTTTGCTTTCCATTCCTAGGTTGCATATATTCTGCAGGACTGGTGGCTGGTCTACTGGTGAGCATTTCATCCATACATGCAGGTGTTTAGCTGTAGCTTTGACTATGAATCTGCGCTGACTTGTTCATCTCATCCACTGACAGGGCAAGAGAACAACAAAAGTCTTTGAATGTCACAACCATTGATGTCAGTGTTAAAAATGACGCTCATAACGTGACTCTCATAGATCAAGAGATGAGACTCAGTTTTTACCTCAGCATTTATTCAGGTAAGCCGTTCTGCTCTTCTATGGACCAGTAGCACTTGTTCTAACATTAAACATGTATTAATCGCCATGATCTGCTTTTGCTGTCAGGTTTGACAATGACCGCCGTCGTCTTCGGCTTCGCCCGCAGTTTAGTGATCTTTCATCGGTTGGTGAGCTCAGCACAGAGTCTGCACAACAGCATGTTCAGCACCGTTCTCCGGACACCTGTCCGCTTCTACGACGTCAACCCCATTGGTGAGTTCAGTTCACAGAAAAACAACACATGTTTTTAGGTTGTTATTTTGTAGCTTTGCATGGTTCCTGTCACTCAGTTGCTTCAGGCTCATCTGAACACATACCACAAAGCTTTTAAATGAACCCAGAGGATGTTTACCTGACTTTTTCTTGTGTTGCAGGAAGAATTCTAAACAGGTTTTCCAAAGACATCAGCCTGATGGACTCCATATTACCCCTCACCTTCATGGACTTCTACCAAGTGAGGATCATAGCAGTTTATCACATTAAACCTACTCTGTCGTTTTTGCTGGTGATTGACAAGCTCTTCTATTTCCTCCACATTCTCAGCATTCCTCTGTTTTGCTTCAGTTATTTTTACAGAACGTTGGCGTGGTCGCTGTTGCCGCCCTCGTCATCCCTCACATCCTCGCCGCCGTTGTGCCCCTCCTTGTCTTCTTCCTGTACCTGCGGCGCTACTACCTCAGCACGTCACGAGACGTCAAACGTCTCGAGTCGACAAGTGCGTTCACACATCCTCGCCTTAATTACACCACTCTCGCCAAACCGTGAAATTTTTCTGAATACAGAAAGCANCCCCCCCCCCCTGCCCACAGCTCGGAGTCCAGTCTTCTCCCACCTGTCTTCGTCTCTTCAGGGTCTGTGGACGATCCGAGCCTTCAGAGCCGAGGAGAGGTTAAAGAAAGTGTTTGACGCACATCAGGACACACACTCAAGTAACTCATGTTTAACTAATGTCACCACTGTTCAACACTGTCCGCTGATGTTGATGTGAAGTTGGAGTCATTATTGCAATTATTCCTTCCTCTTTGTCTCAGAGGCGTGGTTTTTGTTCCTGATGACGTCCCGCTGGTTCGCACTACGCCTGGACAGCATTTGCTCCGTATTCGTCACGGTTGCATCATTTGGCTGCATACTGCTAAGAACCGGTAAGAATGTCCTTACTTGTTGGGTTCAGTATTTATTAGATATCTGTCAAAACCTGCAGAATTAATAATACGTTCAAATCTTAGAATTCAGAAGTCTAACTTGTATAAATCAGGGCAGCAGAGCGGTTTGGCGTTCTATTATTTCTACCTGTATTTGTGCTCTGAACAATTCAAATGTCCTACTTGCTTACAGCTAGTGTTGGCTGCCATACTTGTATCTGCCATGTACTGACTTCTCAAGACATGTTGTGATGTTACTGCACACAGCATTGTAATCATCTGGAAACATCTGCTCCATCAAAAAGATATGCTTAGTGTAGCATTAATTGAACCTAAAAGTTTTCCGAATCACTGGGTAATGTTCAGTGTGTGTGTGTGTGTGTGTGTGTGTGTGTGTGTGTGTGTGTGTGTGTGTGTGTGTGTGTTGATGTTTATCAGGGCTGGAGGCCGGAGAGGTGGGCTTGGTACTGACCTATGCAGTCACACTGGTAGGAAACTTCCAGTGGATGGTGAGGCAAAGTGCTGAGGTGGAGAACATGGTGAGTTAGTGTTTGGTGAAGTGAATATATGAGTGATGATGATGCTGGGCCTGTGATTTATTGGAAGGGTTGCTAATTAATCAATCGATCAGTGTCAAACTGATACTTGTGAAAAGTTTGTGTAGGTTTAAAAACAGCTCTTGTTTCTCAGATGACCTCAGTGGAGAGAGTGGTGGAGTACACAGAGCTTAAGAGTGAAGCACCCTGGGAAACTGAGAAGCGTCCTCCTGCTGATTGGCCAAACCGAGGACTGGTGACCTTTAACCAAGTCAACTTCTCCTACAGCAGTGATGGCCCGCTGGTCCTCAGAGACATCAGTGCTACCTTCCAACCCAGCGAGAAGGTGAGACAACCACACTCTCTTTTTGAGCACAGTCCAAAGCCACACTAGAATGTGAGAGCTGAGTTGGTGCGTGTGTGTTTGTGTGTCAGGTTGGTATTGTGGGTAGGACGGGTGCAGGGAAGAGCTCCCTGGTGTCAGCTCTGTTCCGTCTGGCAGAGCCACAGGGAAAGATCTACATCGATGGTGTTCTCACTTCTGAGATCGGCCTCCATGACCTGCGCCAGAAGATGTCTATCATTCCTCAGGTACGCATCGACTGACTGCAGTACATGCACTGAAACATAAGGTTAACATTCGAGACTGCAATGTGCCAGCTGTTTATTTGTTGACTTTCAGCCCAGCACCTGTCCTCTGTGGTTGGATGTGTGCATACGTGGCTCAATTTTCCAGTTTGGGAATAAAAGTGTTATTGCCTACTCCAGGATCCGGTGCTGTTTACTGACACTGTGAGGAAGAACCTGGACCCTTTCAACCAACACACTGATGAACAACTGTGGAGCGCTCTGCAGGAAGTCAGTATCCATTCAGCATGCTGAGAGCTCAGCTACAAGCTCACATAGTTGCACACATGCACTCCTCCCTGACGCTGTGTGTGTGTTCCCTGCAGGTGCAGCTGAAGGGTGTGGTGGAGGAGTTGCCTGGGAAGCTGGAGACAGTTCTGGCTGAGTCAGGCTCAAACTTCAGCGTGGGCCAGAGGCAGCTGGTGTGTCTGGCTAGAGCCATCCTGAGGAAGAACCGCATCCTCATCATCGATGAGGCAACAGCCAACGTGGACCCCAGGTACTGCAGGCATCCTCAAATGTCAAATAGGATAAAATGAAGCGTTAACGTTTTATACCTAGCAGTAAGGCAGTATTTCTAGTTTAAACCATACTTCTCTGATCACTTCCTTCTGTTGCTGCTGTGTGTACAGGACAGACGAGCTGATCCAGAAAACCATACGGGACAAGTTCAGAGAATGCACCGTGCTGACCATTGCTCATCGACTCAACACCATCATAGACAGTGACCGTATACTGGTGAGTCCTCGGAAAAAGAAAAAACTTGGGAAAAAACCTAGGATCAATCATAATAATGGATTTACAAGAATGATTATTTTATACCATTGAGACACATTCATGTGAATTTAACATGCCTATTGAACTGATGGTAGTAGTTGCCTTTGTCTTATTTTTAGGTGCTGGACAGTGGAAGCATCCAGGAGTTAGACTCTCCCTTCACCCTGCTGCAAAACCAGGAAGGGGCTTTCTTCAAGATGGTGCAACAGACCGGCCCAGCGGAGGCAGTGGCCCTGCTGGAAGCAGCAAAAAAGGTGAGTTGTAATCCACTCCACTGTTTATGTGTTATCTGCTTATTTGGAGTTACATTATTTTACTAGAGTTTCATAAAGAAAGGCTTTGTTTTGAACCTTTTCACAGGCGGTGCAGCAGTGAAAGCCTGAGGCTGATGGAAGAGGATTTTGGAAGCAGAGCAAGTTTTCAGATGTAAGTAGCTTTGTTCCGTTGAAGGAAACATTAGGTGGGTTGAGG
>JANJYP010015805.1:0-31655 GCA_024605115.1 Rastrelliger brachysoma | reverse complement strand
TATTACGCTCCACTCAATAACTGCAATTTACTCCACAGGACGACAATGACAGCACTTCAAACGAAGGGATCTTTGTATCCAAGATTGTCGAGAAAGGTCCGGCGGACAAGGAGGGCGGCCTTGAAATCCATGACAGAATAATAGAGGTATGTGGCCTCCGCTGTAGTGTACACTGTAATGTTTCATATGACGGGGGGAGAAAAAAAAAAAAAAAAGCATAAGTTGACGTATTGTAGATGGGATGTTGGATTATGTGACAGCTGCTCTCTGGCCTATAAAGATGACAGCAGCAAAGAAGCATGAAACCATCACTCAATATTTATGTCCCATTGACCGCTGAAAATTCACTTCTGGCTGAAAGCAGCAAACGCAACGCATACAATGAACATTTTACATTATTTATTTCAGCTTGAGAAAATAAATCATGCAGACGGCTAAAGTTTCTACATATACTTCCACCAATCAACACCACTCAGGCGAAGGCTTTGCTAAGTGGGGCATCACAGTGTGGATAGATGGAGATAAACCTGAGGCGAGGCTGTCTGTCTTTAGTTTTCCAGAGTGAGAAAGAGCCCTGTGTTTGTTTCCCAGCTGACAAATCTCTTATGACAGAGCTGCCGTGTAGCATCCTCCTCTCGCCTTTAAACAGAATCTCGTGTGGAAAGGCCAGCTCACCCTGAGGTCAACTTGAGGGATGCGTCGAAAAACCCGACATCACAAAGGTTGCTTTTATAGAACAGTTGTCAGCCAGAATCCTACACAATGGCCGCATTGAACAGAGAGGTTTATGCGGATTACAAGTGTGTATTACCACGCGCCGCAAGATGACAAATATGGTTTGTCGCAAGCTTTATTGTCAAACCTCAGTGAAAATTGCCCCCGAGCATTTTTTGACCAGCGCATTGCTTACAGAGTTGTTTGCGGAAAGTGTTTACAAGAAAAGAAGACTCCCGACATCTGGACTCCGTTGATCACTCTATCCTGTCATTCATGCGCTTGAATACTAACTACTTAGAAGAATGCCACAAGTCCTCCAGCACAAGCCTCACACTGTGGCTCTAAATAATGTGGTTTGAAGTATGGCAACACCCTTACTAAGATGTGACATGTTAGTCTTTAGTTATAATCTCTTCAAGTAACATAATCAAGCGTCTCTGCAACTTGAGATTTGTCATGAGATCCCCAAACAAAGGGCAGGTTGAACCAAGCGATTCACTAAGATCCCGAGACTCCAAGTGGGCCACTAGCTGATGCACCAAGAGAGATTAGCTCATGTGTCACATGAATATGTACAAGTGGAACTAAAATGTGTGTCTTTGCATTAAGCTGAAGTGTCTGTTTTTATGAGCTTGCGTGCATAAGTTGAGTGTGTGTGAAGGCATGAAGTTTGGTGAATCATGTTAATGGGCCAGATGTTGCTGTATTTCATTACTTGAGAAGATATTTTGTATGAGGCTTATTGTGTAAAAAGACATTCTCCATTTATTAACTTTTTAAAAAAAGAAAAAAGAGAGGGTACAGATTTAGCTTTAGGATAACGCTGCACTTGTGTTTTCCTTCTTTTTTTGAGTCATTGTGGGTGAAGTCACAAAATCTCTGCTGTGGGAAGATGAGTGTGAGCAGAGGGGACGTGAAGAGCCTAAGGAGGTAGCAAAGCACCCTATTAAGTGACCTTTTCTTTTCAAGAGGTGAAGAACTACCAGACAAAAAACGACAAAATTAATCACTCAGCCATTGAAACAGAAATGTATAGACAGTTCAGAGTCGTTGTTCCACATTAGTGCTTTTCATCGGATGGGAAACCCGATAGTGGAGATGGTTCATATTTCTTAGGCTCTCTCTTTGTTGGCTGGTTAAAGCGAAAAGTTCCATGTCATGGGTTTTTTTTTCAGACCACAATAAGAAATGCAACGTCATAAAGGCATGTTTGCAGTTGTGTGGGTTGCATCTTTAACCTCGGGTGATTGGGTCTCTGAACTCTGGTTTACAGTGGTGAATTAAAGGAATTTAATCCCCATTCGCCTACAGGCAGTTTCATGTTCATGTTTTGAACTTGCGGGTTGAAACCAGCAGCTCGTTACTTTGTCCTATGTAGCATCCTTTCATGGAACGAAACACGTAAGAAAAGCAGTAGCCAAATAGTTTCGCATCATACCTCTAGTGCCATTCATTCTGTATCTATAGATGATTTTATTATATGTGATCATATTTATATTGGTGGTTTCCTGTTAGACTTGCTGCATCAACATTGAGGTTCAGATTTGAGGTGTTCTGTTGTGTTTAGGGTTTCAGCTCCATTGTTTTCATGATTGATTCATCTATTAAACTTTTAGTATCAAATTTCCACAGAAAACTGAAAAAGAAATACCACATACCCAAAAGTTACCAAATATATTCACATGGGGATTTCACTCAATGTACTTTTGTAAAATAGTTTAAACCCCAAAGATATCAATTTCAGTCATATAAAACAATAAAAAGTAGGAAATACTTTGGGAGGTTTTGGGGCTTTAGCTTAACAAATGAGAGATAAAATGACTAATCCGTTAATTGAGTGAAAGCTTCAGCATTAATTAGAATTGTAAAGGCGAACAAGTTTGGATTCCCAGTGCAAAATGGGGGAATTAGTTGGTTAAGTGTTTAAACTTTTCTGATTTCCCATGAAGGCTTTAGCTACAATATTTTGTAACATTCTATAATAACCACCATTTTTTTCCAGATTGTCCCATTTAAAAATTCCATTCAAACAGACATACAGCAACTATTTGGATTGGTCTTCCTACCCATGTGACAAATAAATGCCCAATATTCACTGTTCTTTTTGCTCTTTTTTGGTCTTCACCACCTCCAAAGAAAAAACATCTGTTTAGCTTTACAGATGCAATGTTCACTATCTACTTGCTGATTTTATGTTACTCTGTATATCTTAGAGAACTGTAAAATTCAGTTCTAATTGTCTGTGGATACCAGCAGCATCTTTGACATTGTATATAATTTGATCCATTGTTAACATAAAAACAATGATTAGTGCAGCTTTAAGGAATATAATCAGAAACTTCAGTGTTCCATTCTTTAGCCATCACCACCCTCATTTTCAATTATAGTGAAAAAAAAAAGATTTTTTTTCTTCCTCCTCTCACACATGAAATAAACCTTACATGCCCACAAAAGCGATAATTTTGACAGCTATTCACAAGGCATAGCATAACACCGCTGTGGGGATCAGCCGTTCCGAATAAGGACAATCATGTTACATGGAGCAGTGAAAAGCGCGTTCACCTGAAGAGGCAGAACACCGCAGCACTGTCAACAGCCGCCGAGCCTGTTTTCTCTTCCTGTAGTAGAGGTGTTAGTTCCAGTAAGTCTATATGGATGTAACATGTACATGATGATCCACGGCTCGTCCTTCTATAACAGGCTCTTAGCGGGGGAGTGTGATAGCAGATGGCTGTCCTCTAACTGAGCTACAGGCTGGTATGAATCAACACATGAATGCCTCCTTGTTCAGCTAGACATTTTTCTCATAAAAACCTTGAGCTGTGTTTGCTTTCACTAGCCTCTCCCCCCTCACCCTTACCCCTCCAACCCCCCAGCCCACCTCCCCACCCTCCGCAAGCTGAAAAATCTCAGCACTTTGGTCAGGATCTGCCCGCGTTTGCAGCAGAGATTCGATAAACAGGTTTTGATTCAGTTTAACTCTTAGGATGGGTTTGGTATGAAGAGGGCCGCTCCTCTTCACTTCACCTCTAATCGTGTTTTAAGATCGCCGACTGATAACATGTTATTTAGAAGGAAAAAAAAACGTTTACAAGTTTTACCATGTTCTTATAATCCCTGCATTTTTTTTTTCAATGTGAAGTGTCTCCAGTCCCACTTCATATTGAGCAACACTGGAACTCCACTAGCAAAGAATTTGTGTGTTGCTTGTTGGTGTTTTCCCTTCAAGGAGTGACCTTCTACTTTCTTCAAGCCTCTTTCACTTGTGCAATATGACTAAGCCCAATGTCACAATCGCCCAAGAATGACCGTGGCTGATCTTTCAGGGTTGGAGTGGATGTTTTCTGTGTGTGGGCTCCTGAGTGTGAAAATAGGAAGAGAACGGAGACGCCTTGCCTGCTGTTGTAAATATCGCCTTGTAAATCCTCAGCAAACATTCTTAGGTCGCAGAGGGTGAACGGCAACAACTACTTTAAAATAAACTGACATTGGGAGATGCCAGTTCCAATACGGAGGACGGGTCTGTTTTGGTGGAAGAGGAGGAGGGGGTAGTGTTCCAACTAAGACAAGGTTTATATAATTATATAAACTGCACGTCATTTGAATTGGAAAGTGGAGATCGTATTGCCCGGAGTCAACAGAACAACCTTTTCCATTCAGTGTCAACAACTCAAGTGAAACACAGGCATCTCAAAACGTACAACTGAAAATAGCAGGCATGTTTGTGCTTTATAATAGATGATGCATGCCGGATTAACCGTTAGTTACCTCTGCTCGTTTAACCTGTTTGAGATCAATAATGTTTTTTTTTGTTTTTTTTTTTGCATAAGCTCCAGGAAGAGCTTGGAGGACGGTGGTGGAAAAATGCCAGCAGTTACAGTCAGGCGTGTGTGAAATGCAAAGCAGCCAGCTTTAAATACAGCTACTTTACTGGCAGCGGGGATATAAAATCCTTGTTGCCTCGTCCCGAGACTACAACCATATCAGCTTTATTATATTAGACACAGCCCGGCCCCATGATCATAATGCTTCACTGATTATAAAAACATATATATATATATATATATATATATAGGCTTTTGGGGGCTTTCAGATGAAGTTAAATCCACTAAAAACGTCAAGGAAAAAAATGGATTTTATCCAATTTGGTGCTGTGGAATAACACATTTGATATTTAAACAACTTCGTTATTCCGCGTCTATATTTAACTTATTGACGCGCAGCACTCACTTTTTTTTTTTTTTTTTTTAAGTCTTCACATCTGCAGTTTCTTACATGTCACTCGCTCAATGAGTTGCGAGGTTACCCACAGTGAGCCACTAAACACCTCGAACCTCCCCGCCGCTCTTTAAGTATCAAGTCACCAGGCCAGAGACAGTTTAAAACCCCGCCAGCTCGCACTTAGCGGTGACTGACAGAAATGTGGGGTGAGCCGTGTGGGAGGCGGGTTCGAAAATGTGTCGATGAGCCTTTATTCCTCCTTTGGTGTCAGAGGGATCCAAGGCAACTGAGATATTTGGGTAGTTTGGTCCTTCCTCTTAAGAGATTCCAGATATTATTCCAAACTCTGGAAAAGCTGTCATGACATAATGTTTATTTCCATTGTGATTGACTAAGAAATAGTCTTCCTTATGGTTTTCATGGCATTTTGTACGACGCTGTTCAAGTGTGATTTTTTTTTTTTTTTTTTTAAATACAAACCATCAAGTGCGTGAAAAGCTCTGAATGAAATGAAATGTAATACTTGAAGGCTCCACTGATGATTATTGCTCTCAACCTCAGGTTTTTTTCGGAGCGCATGTAATGTCATTGAATCTGACAGTAGCTTTCGCGAGCGTGCTTCCAAAGGTGTATTTAGCATGTCATCGGTCCTCTGTGGAAATAAAATGTCAGCGATGATAGGATTGTTTGATTTTTTTTTTTTTTTTCTCTTCAACTCCGCTCTCACTTAAGAAAACCCGTCGCGGCACATGGCATCCTCAGCAGGACATGTGCCAAAAAAAGTTCCCCCAGGCGTTATTTCTGACCCGGAGGGCTATGAGGAACAGACATAGAAGTTATTTCCCTAAGGGGGATCACATGTTGTTTGGCATTCTGAGGCAAGAAGCAGGCCTTTGTCAAGCCAGTTATTGGATTTTGCTCCCTGTGCAAAGGCAGTGTGTTTATTCCCCAGATGGGCACGCCGAATGTGGCCTTGCTCCGTCGCCCCCGTCTTTGACAGTAGACAGGATGAATCTTATCCCGAGCCAAGCCGGCCGATCACTCGCAGCAAGCCGCATTCCTATGGCCCCGTGGTCCAGCCCAGGAGCAGGACATTAAATCAAATCTAACTTTTTAAAGAGTCCATAATCAGCTTCTGGTGGTTTTCAACGCTGCTTTACGCAAAGCTGTTTTATTTTTTTGCTTTTTTGTTAAAGAAGTGAAGACAAGCACATCTTTGTTCCCCCTCTCCCTGCTGTTCCCTGTGGGGCGAAAAAAGAAAAAGATTTTTGAAGATGTTGAGTCGTCTCAGTCTAGAGATGAGGTGAGCTGGCTTGCTTTTGTCTCCGTCCCTCACCGCACTTAGAATATTGTATTTTCCACTCAGTTTAAACAGCTTGCGTCCTCAAAGGCGAGCCGACACTTGATGATTTTTGTGGAGACGTACAGTCTGGGACTACAGTAAATGTGTTTGCTTTGCTCCAACACTGTCTCGGCCAGCTCTCTGCTTATTGGAGTTAGTGCATTAATATATTGCTCCTAAAAGGTTTTAAGAGGTGGGGGGGAGTAGGGGGAGGGGCGGGGGCAGAAATAGGCAGGTGTAATTAAGACTAATTTTCTTGCCAATCAATCACCGGCCTTGCGCAAATGGATCAGCAACAATCGGCTCAGGTTGCTCTGCCAGCTGCTTCTTGTGTCAGACCCTGACCCCCAAGCACAGACTGCCCACCGACTCCTAATTAACTACCCTCAATTAAACCCTAATAGGCTGATTAACAGACCCTTAGTTGTGCTGTAATGGCCCGTCGTTTCCTCCCAGTGCCCCTCTGAAATAATCACTGCCCACTCTTTTTCTGTCTCTCTTGCGCTCTCTCTCTCTCTCTCTCTCTNCCCCCCCATTGCAGGGCTTAGCAGACTTGACATAAGCATGTTCACATTAAACTAATGTCCAGAGACACCACTTTATTATAATAGAAATACACTGGTATAGTAGGCTATCAGTAAAAAAAGGAAAAAAAAGAAATGATCTGATACATACATGCAGTGCAGTTTAGTTTTTCTTGTATGCTCACATTAATATTTTAACTTNCCCCCCCCCCCCCCAAAAAAAAAAAAAAAAAAATCAACAGTGATTCAGTTGAAGTGCTGCTATTCAAGCCCACGATGCCATTTTTTTTAATGTCAAAATTCCCATTATCCAACAGCAATGGGAGAGATCAACTTCAAAATTTATTCTTGGCTTAAAATTTGACAAAATAATATCACCTTGAGGCCCACACAGTAGTTGTATTGGTGTGTTCCGATCCTGCATTTACAATTTTTTCGATTAGAAATTGTAGATTTTCATATTTCCGAGCACTCTAAATACTTTTTTTGTTCATGCCGGTTGAAAAGTTTGGCACGATCTGGAAAACCCCAGAGCTGCTATTAAGTAGACCTTGAGGTGAGATTCTTGCTTTCAGTTAGTAGAAAAAAAAAAAACCCAAAAAAGAACCACACAGTTTAGAATTCCGTGTCCTACATCATTTCTGCATATGTATTATAGATAAAAAAATATATAAAATCACCCTTTTCTTTTCCAAATTGACACCGATCCGCCCCTCACATCAAGAAACCCTTAAATGCGGCTGAGAAATTTTCACCACAGTTTAATATGTGTGTCAGTGCCACAGTCTGTTGCCAGTCTGCTTTACAACCGCATCGTCTGAAAAAAAAAGTCTCTGTAACGGCACCAAAAATAGCAACGGCTTGTCAGTGTAGCTTTCGTACGATTTGAGATGATCACAGAGCGATCCTTGCGAGGGAACAAAAGCAGAGATGGGGGCGCAGTCCTTAAAAAAAAAAAAAAAACCCACAACATCAGCTTAATGAAAGTGTTGACAGTTTCCGCTAGATTGATCATCCATTGTGTACAACATAATTTCAAACTTTGTATAACTGTGTTGGGGGAAGACAAAAAAGAAAAAAAAAGTTGTAAATCTTTCTTGCTAGTTTTCTGCTGCAGTGGAGTCAAAATAATGGAGGTTTTTTTTTTTTTTTTTTTCTAACTCATGTCTGAGCTTCAGGAGCAGTGAGCAGAGATGATGGTAGGTACATCACATATAATGAAGATGGTTAAAGTTGAGCCCTTATAGAGGTAGATTATTCCACTTACAGCTGATGTATAGAGACATTATGACAAACATAAAAACTAAATGGCGACTGGTGATGGAGGGAAGGCTCCATGCAGGGAAATCAGTTAACTACAGACTCAGGCTGCCAAGACTCAGTGGTAGACTTACAGTAAGAATAAATCACCAGATGTTGACATGCGTGCTGGCTTTGTTTGTACAATTTTTATTGTTATTTTTCATTGGTATCTTGTTTTTGCAGTTGGGTGCAGGCTTACAGTCGAATCTCTTCTGACATGACTGAGTTCTCGTGAGTCTTTATTTTACAACCGGTGCCAAAAGCCGTGATGTTACACAAAAGCGGGTGGAGGGAGGGCAGTGGGGCACTTTACTCTTTCATTACACAGATTCCATCTCCTTCACGTGACGCATACATGTATTTGTTTCTATGGAGATGGCTATATGGGCTTGACAGTGATTTAAACATGGTTCGTGTGGCGTTGTGTGATCCCAACGTTGATCATTCAGCAGATTATAGGCTATAGATTTCCCCTCATTTATCAAAATGCCAGAGCGCGCTCGTCGCCGTCTCGTATGGAATCGTTACAGTTGTTGCTCCAGCGAGATGATGAAGTGGGCTTCATTGCTTTTCCCACAGCTTCGCATTACTTAAAATTCAACTTGCTGTTCATCATGCACTGCTTCTTTTTTCTTTTCTTTTTTGTTTTTTTTTTTTTTTTTTTTTAGAATATGCCACCAGTGCAATAAAAAAACTTCATAAATCCTCCCTTTCCCAACTTAAAGCCTCTCTAACTTCCTCTATATGTATATATGTATTTCTTTATATTCTATTCTGAAGCACTTTAATTTGAATTTCCATAATCATGAAGCTAAAGTTGCTCAGAGCTAGAGAAGGTGTAAGACTGACTGTCACCAAGAATCTATGCTCGGAGCTGATGATTTTAGCATTAAAGCTAGCTGCCTGCTCGCATTCAGGTATCTTTTTACATTCTGAGCGAGGTGAGAGGATGTGCCCGAGGTTGCTTGCCTTCCCCCTTGTAGAGCAGGCGATGACGGCTGCGCAGCGCATGATGAATGTGGCGCAGCGAGCAATGCGGTGCATCCGGCAGTCTAGTGCACTCAATTTCTACTTAATGCAAATGGATCCGACCGGCGCGGCGCGACCGGCTCACAGAATTTAGATCAAGACTTTCACGTCACGTTTAGGCATATCAGGTCGAATTTAAATCAAGACTCAAGGGTTGCGTTTGCTTACTTATCACTGTGAGTGTTCTCAGGAGCAGATTCAATTAGACTATGGAGGTGTAATGTGTTTTTGTTTTTAAAAACCATCGCAATACATGTTCTAATACAAAGCTAAATCATGCTACGTAACTCCCTCTGTTCCTTACCCCATTAGGCCATTTGCTTAAAATCGTCCACCTCCACTCATTTAACACGTCTGTGCTCGACTTCTCTGAAATGCATTGCTTCCTTCACATCAGAAAAAGCTCCAGCCCTGACCTTAAGAACAAGTGCGAGGCCCTAACGCTGAAGTGAGCCTAATCCGGCTCTACACATGGCAGGGCTGTGGCTGCAGCCGACTCCACTGCCAACAGATGTTAAGTTTGATTTTGTAAGGCTCCATTAGGGCTTAACAGATGCAAAACACACAAGAGTTGACATCGCTGTACATAATTGTCCCTTCTGTACGTGACAGATGTTCCGTAATACCCGAGCTAATTGGACTACATCAACACATATTTTCTTGAAAGGACTACTACACACGTTCCTTAACTTGGCGTGTTTACATACAGTGGTCCTGCAGCGCGCACCTGCTCTTTTTCCAATTAAAATATGTTTGGGATTCCGCTCTGTGTGGTGAATGGAGCTGCTGTGAGTTTTGTTGGTGTTGTACAGTATGTCAACGGTTAGACTAGAAGTAATAGAACACAGCTTAGATGGGTCATCCCTTATCGAAATGTTTTCTTCACCCTGACGACTAATCCTGGCGACGCATCCCGCTTTGTAATAGCCACAGCCTCACCCCCTCACCCCCCAGCGCCTCTCTCTCTCTCTCTCTCTCTCTCTCTCTCTCTCTCTCTCTCTCTCTCTCTCTCTCTAGGAGGTTTAAAGCTTCCCCGCATTCAACCAACCAACTAGTGGAACTGGTGGCCGCTGCGCCACCTTTTCTCATGCAAATGTGTGCAAATAGAAAACATTGTTCATCAGCGTGCTCCTCCGTCTCTGTTACGCCGCTTTGCCCTGGCCTTTTCTCTCGTTCCCCCTTGAGAGAGATGTTCCCTTTTCAAGTCTTACCTCTGTCTCATTCAAGACTTCCTCTTTTTCCCCTTTTTTTTGACAAACAGCCTAGAGGAATGGCCGGCACTGCCTCATTGAGCAACCTTCATAGGGACAGGGAAAGAATGAGATAGAGATGTTCTGCAGACGCCTTGCTCACACATCCCTGCTCTCACGTCTTATTTCTTTTTTTTCTTTTTTTTTCTTTTTCTTTCCCCAGAAGATGAGTTATTCTAGAGGGAAGTAAAGTGTGTCCTCTCCTTATACTCCTCTTTCTATGAGGATATACAGGTGCTCTGCAAGTGCAAGTTCAAACCTCCCTATCTGCCAACTCCACCTGAATACGTGTATCGAGATATGCCCCGTTTTCTGTATCACCGTAAAGTAATTTGGAAAAAAAGACAGCTTTTTTGTATTCAATCTCTTCAAAAGAAGGGTGATATTTTTTAATCACACTACAAAGTGTCAGGAGTGTGAATATCTGTTCAGTCGTGTAGCGAAATGTCAGCATTGAACACCCCTTTATTTAAAGCATATGTTTAATAACTCGTCTCTTCACTTCCCGCTGATCTACTCCACGCGTTCAGTCCATCTCCTTTTAAAAAAAAAAAAATGGCACACCTTGTACCTGGGGTTGAATCGGTCGTGTCCACAAATTCCTTTAGATTATGACATACGATAGCGCTTAGGCAGAGAAAAATAACTGGCAGGCTCAGGAGAAGCTCGGGACCACCGGCTGAGAGCTCCGAGCCCCGTGCCAAGGTCAACGCCAAGGTGTCAATAAAGATACCTTTTACTCCCCCCTAACCCCTCCCACCCCCGCTTAACAGAGCAGTGCTTTGATTAGAAGCTGTGAGAATATGCAGCGGTTAATCAGGGAGGCATGCCAGCTGATGCACACTGGCAGCCATTTTGTCCGCATCTTGGAGTGAGATCCAAGTAAGAATTTTTTTTCTCCCCCTATCCCCCACCCCCTCTCCTAACTTCTCTTCCCTCCGTATTCCAGCCAAGCGTTCGGCCAAATGCATGATTGATATGTGCAGGTGGTAAAGGATATCCCCCTGAGTAAAAGTTCCCAGCTAACTTGAAAGAGAACATTTTCCCTCTTTTGCCATCTTATGAAAACAGTAGTCTTAAAAAGCAGAAAAGGCAAAACGCATGGCCAGGAAAAAGAAAAAGAAGTGTAATTTAACGTCTAATGTCTCTAACGTCATGCCTATCCCTGGCTGGACAATAGGCCTTTGTGAGGCTTTGTAGGCCTGTTTTTTAATGCTCATAACACCATAAGCCCAGCTGCCTCGGGCTTACTTTTAAATACAAGGAAATTAAGCCTTTTGTCACTGTAGTTTCCACACTCCCCTCTTCTGCGACAGAATACCCTGAATATAAATGGAAGAGGGGTTGCCAGTGCCAAGTGGGAAGATGGAAAATTATTGTGAGGTAAAGCAGGCAGCCCCTCTCTTTCTCTCTTTGTCTGTCTCTCTCTCTCTCTCTCTCTCTCTGGCAGAGGGCTGAGATGTTCCAGTTTGTGTGCAGCCGTGAGTCCACATTCACACAAAAAAAAAAAAACAATTGATTTTCTTTAACTCTTTGTAGGGTTGTAGAAGTTTATAAAATTCAGGGTTCACCACGTACCTCAGTTTCGGGGTCACGTTTTTTTTGCGTCTTTTTCCTTTAAAGAAAAAAAAATGCAAACAACCAACAATGGCTCACTGGCCAAAACTATTACTGAAATAGTTTAGTTGTGCTGCAGTGGAAACTATTACTGACACAGTTTAATTGTGCAGCAGTGGAAAAAGAAAACAACCTTTCTGTTTCTTGCAGGGAGACAGGACACCTGCTGACAGCTGTTTTGGGGCTGATTTATGGTCCAACTGTATATAAAGTAGTTCAAACTAACTCCACCTCCAGCAGCTACAACAGGAACATGCTGCTCTAACACTGATGCATCAGTATTAATAATCTAATGATGTCATTATATCTACCCATGCCAGAAATCAAATGTATTTATAGTTGTACCGAATGGCTTCACTCAAAGCCGACAGTCACCGAGAAGGGAGGTGGGGAGAAATGTGGTATTGTTACACTATAGAGATAACAAGGCATCTTTTAATAATAGTAATGCACTTGGTCATTGATACAGGTTATTCATTTGTCATTCTGATGGTAGCGGCACTACAGGGTAAATTGGCCAAGGTGGCTAGCATACACTAAAGAGTATACTACGCAGGTGTGTCTTGTCATAAAAAAGCAGTGAGATCCATAACAAAAATAAAGCATAAAGCTCTAGATTTATTATTCCGTGCGTTGTAGTAAGTGGAATGTTTAACTATTTTGCCAATAACAGTTTCTTATGTACCTATTCTTCTTATGAACATCCATATCCAGAAGCGTAACGTCCATACCATGACAGATACACGTAACGTTACGCCCCCTAAATCTGTGAGAAAATAGAACTGAAATGCTGTTATGTATCTGGCACAACAAAGATGAAACGTCTTTGCTTAAGAGAGGCCACAGAAGCCAAAAAAAAGAAGACAGAACAAGTTTGTTTTCTCTTTGCATTGTCTGTTAGGGTAAGGGTTAAGGTTAAGGTTAGAGGTTAAACCCCCTGATCCCTCCATGAATTCTTGATTTCTACTCTGTCTACTAGTTCTGGCTTTAAGCACAAGATCGCCAGCATCTTTCAGACACGGCATAGATTTACACCAGATATCTATTTCTCTTTTGTTTTCATATCATAGGGCATCATCTCAACTTATTCTGCCAGGGCATGCACTCTCGATGATAACAGAACATAAAACAACATGGAAAATATGAGTGCTCAGGAATCCAGCCACCTGAAGCAGACTGATGTAGATAAAAAAAAAGCCTGAATTAGGCCACAAAAAAAGGGGGAAACGGCATCGTTCCGTTTTGGCTTTTAAAATCCCCTTTGCGGACATTATGTTTTACATTGTTCTTAAATTTTACATGTGAGAAATGTTCTTCTTTTTACATCAACAGTGAGAACGAGAGCATGAATTTGATTATTTCTCCTCTGCCGCCATTAAAAGAAAAACTACCTGGAGTCTTTTCTTACAGAGAGAGACAGAGCAAGAGAGAGCTTGTGAAAGAACAACGCTGGTTTTAACACTGTGGCCTCTTTGCTCTGTAGCCATGCTATATCAGGCCAACAGCTGCTGTCTCTCAGCAAAGGCATGCTGACTGCTGGGGCTTGGCTTCTACACACACCGGATCTTACACAAGGCCCTTTATTTTTGGGCTTATGAGTTCGAAAAAGAAAAGAGAAAAGATACACAAGCCCAGCTCTATCTTGGATTTTATTAGTGTAAGAAATGAAAACTTTTTTTAAAATTTTTTTGGTCGTGAAAACCTTGAGCGTCTACTAGATAAACTATAGTGTTTGTTGTGCCGCATAGTTGCTGTCTTACCCTGGAGTTAAAAATTTAAACAAGGTATCTCAGGTAAAAAAAAAAAAATATGTTGGAATATGCTCCGTGACTGGAATTCCTTGAATTGGAGCCAAAAAACGTAAACCCTCTTCCAGCTGTCCCTTGGCACATCAAGACAAGGCCTTTATCTGATTTTTGAGGGAGTTTGAGTTGGTGCTGTTTGAACAGTGCACAGACAACAGCCTCAGACAACATAGGACGAACGCCGCTCGAATCGGCGCCCGGCGCTAACTCCTCCACATCTGTAAAACCACATCTATAACCAGAGTTTCACTGTCAACATTTTCATGCCACAAAAAGCTGCTAGATTTGATGGCGGCAATAATATTTTCAAACATTATCCCCGCGTGTTAAACTTGCCGAGGAAATAAAAACCACATGTCCATCCGTTTTTTTTTTTTTCCCTGTACATAAAGGTGTAGGTTAAAAGAAAATGAAAGCTTCTCTCTGTCTCATCTGGACCTCCTCCCAGTCCCTTACCTCCGAGTAGCCGGCTCGCTCTGTTTTGCACACGCACCACAACCGCAGCATGTAATACTGACAGTCTCTCCTGCTCCTAGGGAAAAAAAAAAAAAGCATTTCATCTCTCTTGCAAGAAACATTTCCACTTCCAGAACTCACATAATTCAAACAATAATTAAGAAATTGTCGTGGCACTGACTCTAGCCTCTAAGTTCACATTTCAGGTAGGGTTAGAAAGAGAAGTGGTTCCAGACTGTTAATGTCTGTCACAGCAGAGTCAGAGCCCTGTGATTATTTTGGTGCAAAAGGTCCAAATAAACCCCGTGGGTCACGACCTCGCTGATCTGAACCAAATGTGCTACGCTTTGCAGACTTTGTTGAAAGCCATACTGAGCTGAGTAGCTGGATCGGGGCGACAATAGACTTTTTTTTTTTTTGTCTCACCGCTGTCGTTGTCCTGCTGAGCTCTCCCCAGATCAAATGTTTGAGTAGTAAGAACCACACTCAGCTTCATTTGCACTTGACTTGGGGTTTGTGTTTTTTTTTTTTTTTAGGACAAAGGTTTTTTCTTAGACACATACTAATCCTCACTCGAGCCAAACTTTTGAAGGCTCCTTCAGAATGTGTCCAGACAAGTGCCTTACCCATCGATCACTACCCATTTGCAAGTGCCAAACAAGTGGATTCTGGGGTTTTTTCATCTCGCCCGCCCGCCGCTGTCGATTTTTTTTTTTTTTTTTCAAGTGCGGACATCAGCATGTACATACGTTACACATCCATTCAAGTGCCAAAACACACTTCATTATGACGCCGTTTCTTTTGAAAAAGCCGGGTGATTCATCAAGTGGCGAGAGTCAACACTTTCAAACATGTTCAAAGCTTGAAGGACTCCGTCAAACGTTCTCCGGCTATCTCCTCCACTCTTTCTACTGCCGAACAATTTACATGGCCCTCCAAATCCAGTCAATATTTATGTAAGCGTGTACATTAAGGGCAGGCCTGACGGAGGCTCTGATCAAACGTTTCTTTCATCTGTGACCTTCCTCTGACTCGAGTCACAGAAGCCTCGAACCAGGGCCAGGGTAATCAGATGTCAGGCTGCGTGTTCGCCGGGGGAATTGAGCACAGCTTCATACATGAGGTGCCGAGTCTTTTGCATACCCCCCTGCCTCCCTACTGTAGCCTTACCCATCCATGTGCCTTGGGGCTTTTCACTTCACTCTGACACCTTGCAGTGACAGAAGTTAAATTCCTCTCTGCGTACAGCTCCTAACAAGGTATGAAGGACGGGTAGGAATGGGGGGGGGGGGGGGGATACAGTATCCAAATCCATTGAGAGCATATAATTCCACCCAGATTCTATGTGACCATGAAATGCTTCCAAATCAATTATTCATTTATTCAACTAGATCATGTGCTGCCTCACATACGATGGCTGTTAGTGATACGTCTTGCCATCTGAGGCAGACTTTTGTTCTGCTTCTTCCTTTTTTTGTACCACTGTAACTGTAACAATCCACTTCTCTAAGAATAGCTAGGCACGGCTATGTTGAATTACAAAAAAAAAATCTTTACCTTTTTTGTGCTGAGAAGAGAATGCCAAGACTATGAGGTCAAGGGCTATAAAGTGGCCACCGCTGGTACTGGTATGGCACAAGCTAACAATAAGATCTCCCAGCAAGTCATAGTCTCAGCTCTTATTCCAGCACTCTGTGTTTGCAGACTAGGAGAAAAAAAAAAGAGGATCAACTTTTTTTTGTTGTTATTAGAATCCCTGGAAATGTTTTCTCAGATGTTTTTGCACTCATTTGTCTGGCAGTAAAAGCACCAAATCACAGTCATTCATAAATGGCCACTGCGGTTGTGCGTCTTCGTCCTGTTTCGAGCCGTCGCTCGGCTGTGTTTTTGCCGCCCATGAATTAAATTACATGATGCAGAAACTCTAGGGGGCCAGACTGGAGACTCCACTCACTCAGCGGTGAGGGGCGGCGAAATAACTCTCCTGGTTCGCCTTTTCCAAGAGGATTCTGTGCCATCGTGCTGAAATGACAAGTAGCCCCTCCTGACATTGAAAGCCTCGCACTCACTTTCTCTCTCTCACTCACTTTCTCTCTCACTATATTTCTCTCTCTCTCTCTCCGTCTCAGCCTTCAGTGTCTCTTTGGCTGTTTTTTCAGATGGTTCTCTCCTCATCTTGAGCACACATTTATTCTCTCTCTCTCTCCCTCTCTCTCCCCACACCCCCATCCCCCACCCCCCAACACAACCTCTGATTAATCAAGTATGACTCTCCGAGGAAAAAATGCAACTTGGTGGTTTTGATGCTTCGTTCCGTGTCAGTGTGTCCAAATATGGAATTTCTGGAGCTAAATATTAAGTCTGGACTTTGGGAGGAAAAATGAATGTCATCTCTTCACAGTGTCCGTCGTGAATGGTGTCATTGTAACCGTTCAGGCCCGAGCTGTTCCTGTTAATCATTCAGAATTGCACAGCCAGCCCAAAGCGAGGCTGTGGAGTCGTAGTTTGACTGACACATGACGTGCAGTTTCAAAAAAAAAAGAAAAAGAAGTGAGTTAATGAAGTGCAGCATTTTGTGATTTTCACAGCGTGTGTTTGCGGGCTCCCACCTCAGGACTCTCCATAAAGTTTGCATTTAAATCCTCTGTTTACATGTTTGGAGAAGGAAATCTCACACGGCACACTTCTAAGTGGTGAAGCAAAGGTTCATTTGGGGGGAAATGTTACTCTGCTGCATATCATTTACTTAAATAAGGGGGTGTAGGGGGGGATACGGTAATCTTCAACTTGCATCACCTTGTCGCCGTGTCAACCCCCCGATTTCCCTTGTTGACGCGTCTCCCGAGGAAACCGTCACACACCGGCTTTCACAGCTGACTGAGCTGTTTGTCCAGCTCCCTACACACAGAGAGTAAAAGTCAACACGGAGAGAGTAAAAACTGCACTCCCCTCCATCACGAGAACAAGAATCATCCAGCTGGAACTAGAGGAGGAGGAGGGAACGCTCACCCACAAACACATGATTCACTTTAGTCAATTAGCCTGGTTCGCTCAACAAAGCTTTTTATACCTCCTTCGAAAATATCCTGCCTTTATGCCCGCTCATTCCACAGCTTAATCTGTAAATTGTAAACAAGCGTGTCTTAAAGGAGAAGCCTGAGGCCCTGATGAGGGAATGATATGCAGTGGACATGTCAGGAGAAAGTGATCAACAAGAGTGAAATCTCAAGAGCTGGGGCGAAGATCCAGCATCACCTGAGATGAATTATAAATAATTCAGAATTAAATAAATGATAGGGACACAAAACTTTCTCTGTCTCGTATAGGCATGTCATTTATACTCCTGCCATTTCACCGTAAGCTATGAATTGTCTATATAAAATCAAGTTTATTGGTTTTGCATTGGCACCAAGTCATTTGTCCGTAGCTTAAATCCAACATAGAGCAGTATGGACATAATGTGGTTAAGGTATGCTAGAAAAATGCCATAGTTCAGATTTTTTTTTTACATATATACAGCAGGCTACATGCATGGCTCAGGTTAGAAGGACGGGCTAGTTTAGAGTAAAGATAAAATACTTGGCATAGAGTTCGGACACAGTTCTACAGAGGCATACCAATGAGGACAACAAAATGATTCTTGGAATATCGACAAACTAAAAAACAGTCCAGAATTCTTTGTTCATCCTTTTGTCAACTTGATTAGGATTGCTGAATGTTATCAGAAGACGAAAATAAAAGTGAGATCTGACGATTCACATGGCTTGCAATGTGCTAGTTCAAGATGTTGCGCAAAAGAACTGGAACAGGTTGGGTTTTTTCTACATTTTCACTGAGTAGGATTCCACTAAATAGACTCTGATTTGGCAAAGTGTGACATCACCGGCTTGTCAAGTCTATACAATGATTGTGTTAAGGCACTGAAAGGAGCTTTGTATACTGTAAAACAAGATGGAACAAAAGAAAGGGATGGTGTATGTCTGGTCACTGTAGAGAAAGCTTGAGAAAACATTCCTGTTCAGCTTCCCATCTGGAACACAGATAAAAAAAAAAAAGGAAAGCTACAGAACCATATTGATGGAGGAAAATATGAAGGAGACAAAGAGGGGAGTGGAATTTAAAAACAGGATCTCCCTATTCCTGTTGGTTAATTCAAAAGCTGCAGTGCCTGGAGGCTGTCTGCTTGTCTGCTAAGGGGCAGATCCCTCTGGTTCTGCTTATCTAAGCACATCCAGTCTGGTCCAGTTTTTGACCCACTGCTCACTTTCAGCCCCAGCGTTTCCTCCTTTTGAGCTGAATGTGTGGTCCATTGTGAGTGTGGCAAAAGGGCTGGCAGCACAGGGACCACCAAAGTGAAGCGAAAGCCCAGTGGCCTCTATCAGCAAGGGTGGGAGAAGGGGGGGGGGCACACAAGTCAGAGCCTGCACTAAACACCAAATGTCATATATTAAACACTGTCCTCAATCTTTTTTTTATCTGCTTTGAAACAGTTCTGTCCAAAATTTTCAAAAGCTACATTTACACAAAGCTGCCTGGGTGTAGATAAGATAGCTGCCAGATGACAAACAACCAATAACCTTTAGAGATTGATTGCTTTAGCCAACACCCTGTGGATGGGAGTTGGTCACATCCTGATGGATAAATAAAAATGTACAAACTTATATCTGAATGTAATCTTGACCGAATGCACTTTATCTAGGCCTAAGAAATGTAGAAAAGGGCATTTCCTTTACTCATAAAATCTGTTTTAAACCTTTTCATTTGTTCACATCAGCTAGCAATTTCCTTCCTCTTTGTCTTTTGTGGTGCGCATTGCTACAATTTTGCTACCAATCCATTAAACTGTCATTTAATACAGAGGTCTGGCAAGATATGTTTCCAGTCAAGGTAATGCTGGAACCAGATTACACATTCATTTAGTCTCCATGTCAGATAAGATATTTGGTTATAAATTCTTCCTGTAACTCGGCCAAGAAGCATCGTAGTCTATTGGACAACGACCAATCACAGCCTACTGTCTTGTAAAGGATATGCTGTGGCACTTGTCAAATTAGGCAGCAGAAGGCCAAAAAACACACGGCGTAGTGTTTTGCGGGGGACGTTGTAAAACATCCCAGGCGCAGCCTCATTTGTCTTTTTGTTCGTGACCCGCTACACAAAGTAAAAGTTAAAAAAAAAAAGAATTGTAGCAGCTTAGTGCTCATTCTTGTTTCCTGTAACATGCACCTTTAAGCTTTAGTAGAGAAAATTCAAAAAAAAAAAAAAACTAAACAAAGAACATTAACATAGCCCCATCTCACTGTAAATCAAACTTCTTTTCATCCCTCCTGATGGAAACATTCTGGATAAGCTCTCCAACATATCAGCACAACTGCTGCTACGTTTGAAGCCTTCCATGCCTTCCATGATAACGTCCATGCACGTACATTTTCAGTGATTATTAGATGTTGCATGTCAGCGGGGAACTTGGGAAAGGCCGCTGTCTCTCTCTCTCCTTCTCTCTCTCTCTCGCTCTGTGACAGATGTGCAGCCATATTCATTCTCTTCCAGCTCACTTGCTGACTCATCCGACCTCCACAGCTCTGGGTAGGAGCAGCTGGGAGGCTCGCACGTTGCAAACACATTATTAATGTGTACAAGCAGACTAAGACTCGCTTTGCCAACAGAAAGAGTTCAGTTATCACTATGTTAATGTCTTTGATGTATCAGTTGGAGCTCCTTTATAGTTTTTGATTAATGGTGTGGAAAAAAATGTCATGTTCTCTTGCCTAACCAAACACCAGTTTTCAAACTAGACAAGCTATAATGTGTCCATATTTCATCAGGTTGTTGTCAGAAGTTGGAATTTCAGTGTTTGGAAAAGAAACACCTTGGCATAAAGTTAAAGAAGTTTAATTTTTTACAAGATTCTTTATGGGGATTTTGTTTTCAGAAGTGCGTCCCATTTTTCACCCCGTTTTTATTTACTGGTTTGCTTCTCGTTGCTTCTTGGAGCATTTAAGCACCACAACAACTGCTTGGGTTGCATATAAACAGCTGCGCAAAAGATGCGCTCTCTAAAATTATTTCACTTTCAGACTGATGTTTTGCCAGCGTAGCAATTTCATCTCACACTTTAGCATCAATTTACCTCATTTTTTGAAAATTGTTCACAAAATAAAGAGGATAATCAAAGGAAAATTTTGTGAGGTTGTTAACCAAGCTTGCTGACTGTGCTCCTCGCCCCAAATCAAGCCATCAGTACCTCCCCGGCTCGTGTTGACCACGGTGATGACACGGGCCCATATGACACCCATACCAGCCTCTGATATGCTTTTTGTCCGTAGAACAAGAGAGTGTCATTCCACACATTCCTGAGCAGAGCCTCTGTTCTCTCAGGATGACCTTCAACTTATCTCTCCATCAGAGCATGTCTGGGAGGGGAGAGGAGTAGAGGGACAAGGGGAAGAGGGTTTGGGGGGCAGGGAGGAGGAGTGTAATCTCTCTCTGTCTCACACACACACACACACACACACACACACACACACACACACACACACACACACACACATACTTATACACACACACACACACACAAACACACGTACACAAAGAACTGGTCTAGCTTATTGGCTAGCTGAGAAAACCCTCAGGACTGGCTCAGTATTATTCTGCCGGAGTGTGTGTGTGTGTGTGTGTGTGTGTGTGTGTGTGTGTGTGTGTGTGTGTGTGTGTGTGTGTGAGTGAGTATCTGCGAGGAATTAAATCTTTTATGTGTGGTTAGTGTCCATGAGCGTTCATGTGTTTCCATCTTCCAGAAAGCCAGATTGAGCTTCAGACCTGTGGAGTCAGGAAGTTTTATAAAGTGAAGTCATTATAATCTGTTCCCTTTTCTTCCATTTTTAGTATTTTGGTTCATTTTCATGCAGGTTTAACATAAAATAGAGAATTCATTTAGTTGATTAATGTTCTGGAAGACAACCCAGCAAACATCTCGTGATCCTTTTGAGATCAGCATCAATCTAGACTAGCTGGATTACGGTTTTATGATGTAATATTTAGCTCCCCGACTTTCTCAACTTTCATATTTGGTCTCTCTGGTCGCTCCAGGTTTCCCCACTGAGGAAGCTGACTCTAAAGCCCGATGATTGTTTCCAAGGTTGTCTCTACTCTAATACCATCGCTGAATCCCCCTCCTCCAGTATTAAAGGGCTCCTGACAGTTACTACGTATACTGTTGTAGATCAGGTTTTGGTGGTTTCAGCGGCTTCCCGCGTACTCACGCACACGTCCAAAAGGATAGGAAACAGTCCTGGCGTCCCCGCTCCAACCTCTCAACTTTGGGTTTCCTTTTTCATACTCAAAATGTCAGCTTCACTTTATTAAGTCATTTCAGCCCCCGTCGGATCCAAGAAGCAGCACTAAATCTGTCACTTGTCCCCACAACGCGGGGCCAAGAAAGCACGGAACGCTGTTGCAAGAATATTACCTCTTGTCAGGTTAATGGAGTCCGTTTTTGAGGAAGTGAATGAATGAAGATGGGGGGGGGGGACCAGCTGCCGGCCCAGCCTCGTAAGTGTAAAGGTTCGGCCAGCCTATCTGATCTGGTAGCTGTTTTCCTGCTGTCACGTATGCATAACTTTAACACAAGATTTACAGCTGATGGATTATCTGTGGCCCAATAGAACAAAAGAGGAAACTCAAGTTGATTTATGGAACCATATATGTCAGAAAAAACATTTTCCTGCAAGCACTTTCAGTCACAAACATGTAATCAAATGACTACAAGGTGTCTAACATGGAAGTTATTTTCCACAACCTTGCTAGCACCCCTGCAAGTTTACACTCAGGTAAAATGTTGCTATGAGCTACATGTTAACGTAATTACTAAAACTTACAAAGACAACAAACAGGTGTGATGTTTACCATGTTCATCTTAGTTTTGTGTATTATTAAACTCTAACAACAGTGCAGTCAGATGTGTTTTAGGATATTTTATGATAAACCAAAGCTTTTCAGCAACCTTGCTAGCACCCCTGCAAGTTTCTGCCTAGCTAAAAGTGTTGCTCTAACTTATAATGACAGGTGTGATGTTTTGTGTGTCATTAAACTCAAACAACAGTAGAGGCAGATGTGTTTTGGGATATTTTATTATATCCAAATATAATAATATATACGTTAGCTCAAGAACAAAAACATTAGCAGAAATGTTCTCACCGTTAGCAAACAAAAATCTATTAACGAGGCTGTGGTATTAGGTGGTGCTAAAATTTGTGTGTTCTTGTTGTTTCACATCACCACTCCGAGTGTCAGATCGAATTACTTCACACTCCTAGCAACAGTATGCCTGCAAAAACAAAGTTACCCAAGAACATTTTTGCTGTTATGAGTTCACATTTCGACTGTGTTGGGGGTGGTGGTGCGGGTGGGGGTGAGAGGGAGGGTGTCAGGGTAACATCAGTTCACTGGGGAGAGTTGTGCAAGTAGTGAGAAAAAAAAGTGCACATTATGCTTGTACACATCATTAGCTGGCTGTGTGGATGAGCTCTATGTGATGTATTCCCCAGAACTGTATGGTAAATTATTGCTTGTATGTAAATGGAGTTTGCGCACATGCATCTTGTGTGTGTGTGTGTGTGTGTGTGTGTGTGTGTGTGTGTGTGCGTGTATTTGCATGAGAAAGAGAGATGGAGAGGGTCTAAGTAAGCCCTGCAGGCTTTTCACATAACTCCTCTTATGGCCCCATAAAGCCTGATAGCCAAACGCCACAGGGCTAATTGGAGAATGTGTGTCTATGTACTTGGATACAGCTGAGGTCGCAGGGTGTCATAACCCAGCTAATCAACATCAACTGCTTGCAAATTACCAACACATGCTGGCTAGTTAGAGGAGGGTGTGGGCCTGAGGTGAGGAAACCGCCTGATGAGTATTCTGAACACTGAGGTGGGAGGGATGTTTGGCTGAGATGCAATCAATATCTTTTATTTTTGATTGTAAGCGCTGCTTGCTTCTTATCTTTTCAATCTTTCAATGCCTGTATTTGTGCTGCCATTGTTACAAAGCTGGCTGGAGGGTAAATTGATTGACAGATTTCTTTCCTCAGAAAAATCAGCAGATTTAAAAAGTCTCTTTTTGTTTCTGCGATATCTGCCGCAGTGTAGATAAAAACAGTTTCCTGTTGCTCTCAGTGGAATGGCACAGCTAAGGACTTTTTGCAGGGATGAGTCCCAGTACACATTACACATTCGTCAAAACCATGAACAGCTAGTAGCTCTGAGCTCTCTGAGTAGCACTCTGCCTACTGAAAACAGCCCAGATGGCTACTTAACTAACACCAGAAATTCTGACTTGGAGGTGACTCAGCACTCAAGTTCCAAACAAAGCTCAGCATGGATTTTTAGCGTACTTCACACTGCTGCTAGCTGCCACGCATGGCAGAGAGAGGCTTGTTGTATGTAACTCAATGTTCAGTGGTGGTAGACCTACTAAAAACCACACAGTCCCCAGACTGCTGCTCTACTGCTCTCCTAATTTGCTCCTCGTAGTTTCAGTCATGATTTAGGTCTGGACCAAAAATCCCCCTGTTCCCCCACCGGAGACCATAAATCTGCTTAAAGCCGTCCCAGTCAGAGTGCGGGCAGACTGCCGAGGTCCGTGTACTGTAGCAGTGTTCACATCCACACAGATGAGCCATTCTAATTTCATTAGCAGACTACGTATACAGCCTCTGTGTCCCCTCTGTGCCAATCTGGCTGGAAACAACATGCAAATGAAATACTGCATCTTCTTGGGAGCGTTACTGATTTAGAGTGGTTGTGATTTAGGTACTGAAGCAGGCAGCCATGTTCAACTTGGCAGTGCAGGTCTGTGTTGGGTCGTGCCGGACCAGGGGAGTGGCTGACTGAGTTAAAGCTTGCCTCAGCATCCAGCTGGAGCTGAGCTCATCTCCCTGGTCTGACTCAGACCTGAGTGAAGAAGCAGATTATGTGTTTATGTGTGTATATGTGTGTGTGTGTGTGTGTGTGTGTGTGTGTGTGTGTGTGTGTGTGTGTGTGTGTGTCTGCATCGGATTGGATTAGGGAGAGGTGTATTTACAGACGTCATTAATATCTTCCAGCACTGTTTGGTCACATTGTTAGAGTTAGACATCATCAGTCAGGTCAGGGAGAGCAATGTTTAGTGACTCTAATATTGACCTAAATCTCTTTGTGTTTTTAAAACTGTCCCTTCAAATTATGCTCACGACTATAAAACCTTAGTACACTTAACACTGCTGCAACTTGTGGACTATATTGCTCACATCATGATTCTTAAGTTAACAAGTTACTCAGTCTGTACATCCCTCGTGTAAATGAAGAGTGTTTAAAAGCCCCGAAAGCCTGATATCTTACCCGACATCTTACTATAAGTGATGGGTTTCCACATAAACACACTGTTTACTGCCAGCTAAAACAATGTTGTTTATTTTTCATGAGAGATTTTTGCTTTTTGTGATGCTGTCTGTGCTCCCAACACTGGTTTCAAGTGGGCTGGGCTCCAGTGGAAAAAGGTGATGTCACTTATTTTTGTGTGCCATTCAGAATGTAGATATGAGTCTTGTGAGTTTTGTCAAGGTAGAATCCACTGTACATTCCTGACTAAACCAATGGGAGTTTTGAGCATTAGAGCTATACTGATGACGTTTTGATTTACTTATGCATGTATTTATGGACATTTTAGGACCTTTCTTGTTGTGGCTATGGTGTATGGAACCTTTATTTCTTATTGCTCATATTGCAAACAGTTACCAGTGTACACATCCATCAGACACAGAGCAATAGTAACATTCATTTGGAGTTATGTTTGTGTCCACCTGGTAAAATATAATAAAAACAGTATAATTTATTTAATAAAGAAACACTCTTCTTTTGACTCTATTTTGGTCTACACCAGCTCCTGATTGATATATATGTGACTCTTTAGACTCCCCATTATGTTTACCATCTAGTTGCTAACTTTGATTGCCGTTTTGTTGCTGAACAGGTAGCATAGTCATCATTCTCTGCGGCGTTAGCTTACATGTAGTCATTTGACACATTGTTGACACTACAGTATTGATTAGTGCCGCTAAGTGTTGGGAATGTTGCCCCCAGTTGGTAGTTTACTATCACACATAGAGAAAAGTCATTAAGTCAGTCGAATTGACTAAGTGATGTCAGTTAACATTAGCTAAAATTAGCCACCACTTGCTACTGGACAAAAAAAAAAAGAGGCTGTCAGAGTAAAAACTTTCAGCGTACTTAACTGAACAAGAATGTATTTTATTGAGTCCTCTGTCTATTTCTAATTTCAGAAATGGCACGGTGTCACTTTAAAACCTGACAGTAGAATGACTTTTATTACATTAGTATTATGAGGGGTTGCGGTTATGTTTCAAGTCTAGGCCTTGGCTGAACAAGTCACTATATCATACCCACCCACTAACAGGTGTCACCGCTGTCCTCAGCAAGCGCTCCTCCATCACGACCAGTCGTGCATGTTACAACAGAGCACCGCATCGGTTGGCTGGGGTGTGTTTTTTGTCATCTCCAGACGTCAGTTATCTTCTCCCTTACGGATCCTGAAATTACAAGTCAGCGGCTGGTTCGCACGCTCTCTGGCTGGCATCGATACCTCCGCCTTGAAAGAGGAGCTGTATATCAACCTTCAATTTGGCATGAGCGAAACTGATCCATTTTATCGCCGCGCTTGGACGGCACGAAGTGTCAAAGCAATCAATGCCGGTGGAAACTAATAGCATTGATGAGCATGCAGCCGTGTAACTTCATCTCTAGCCTGCACATGCCTTCATGTGGATTTACGCTGATAACCACCTGCATAAACTAGTGCTGAGTGCATAAAAAAAACACATATATCCGAGAGGCAGCGCGACGGCTCATAAACAGACCTTATTAATAGCCGTCGCCTTTAGATGTTGGTATTCCATTTGCACAGGAAGCAACCAGGAGGTATTCTGGGGTAGTTTGCCTCCTAAAACACTGGCATGCTGTTCAGTCCATAGCACAGACATATAAACCTTCTCCTCCACCGCCCAGCTATATGTTTATCCTGGATTAGGTCATTTGTATCCCTATACCATGGAGGCCCTACTTTTAGCAACACGGGTGAAAGTGTCAGAGGGCTCCGTCGAAAGCTTTTGATGTATTTTCTCATTCAGTTTGTTGCACTGCGAGCGTAACAGTGTGCAGTCGGAGTTTCGTTTCTACTGGTGTTGTTTGTTTACGCAATATTCACAAGTGCTGTGCCTGCCGTATGTGACATGAGGTTTTAATTATGAAAAGTTATAGCTGCTGTATGTATGTGCGCACTGTTTCCTAACTCTGGGTATGGATGTGTGCCTCTCTGCTTACCTTCATGCCTGCCTCTGTGTGTGTGTATGTGTGTTTGTGTGTGTATATATATATGTGTGTGTGTGTGTGTGTGTGGTTTACTCTTAAAGGTCCACATTCATCCAGTGAGGCCCAGTGGTGGCCAGGAGCTCGCCAACCACATAACAGAGCGCCCGTTGTGTGATCGGGCCCAAAGCTGTGTCAGCTCCTTCGGGAGAAACATTTTTTTTTTTAAAATGGCTTGGTCAAGAAATCCTATTTCTGCATGCAACATTTAGTCTACCTTGAGCATGGATTCTGATGATACTGAGTCAGTTATGAGCAATCTGAATGACGTGTGTGCACAGATTAGCCGACATCTTAATACAAGAAAAAAAGAATAAGTGGCTCTTGTTTACACTGTCTTAAAGATTGGTATATATATATTTATTATTGTTTTTAATATCCACTCATCCCTGCTGCACTGCCTTAGGAAAGAGAAGTAACACCACAGCCTCTTTAACTGATTAAAAATTCCGATATCAATGTATTGGCTGATGATTATGTGTGTGTGCAGCTGTTGATATTATGCAACATTAAACCAACTGTAAGTGTGGTTGTTGCTTTTTGTTACTGTTTATTGCCCATTCGGGGTATTTAGACTGCTTTGGTCATTTAAATAACATGTAAATGTGTTCAATGCCAGTGTATAATAATATAACTCCAGCTAAACATGTAAATATTTCTTTTTAATACCAATTTTCAATGTCAAGCAAAGAAACGTAATGATTAAACAAACTCATTTTGTGACTTTAAACGTCCCTTCCTGAACACATTGCCTCTATACAGTGACTTATTTTAGTATTAGAAATGCGGTAGACGGGTGCTTTCAGCGTTCCCGCAGTACTTTTATCACCATAACTGATTAGTTTTAAGCTGACATCTCATTTAAAGTGTTTACATGTTTTGAAGTAGCTGCAAGAACCTTCCGTTCGTATTTTGATTAAATAAAAATAATTTTTAAAAAGCCCTCACCAAAAATAGAAAATAGTCCCCAATCTCTTGTTTTCTCATTTGCTTTAAGTGAGAATGTTTTAATGTGGCAGTCAACACTTACCATATTGTCAAAAAAAAAAAAAAATCAAAACAAAAAAACAACAAAAAGGAAGATAATCTGAATAAGTCTTAATTATTTACATGTTCAAAGAAAATCAAAGATGCAGCCGAAAAGAGAGGTGCTTTTTAATCAGGTTGTGTTCACGCTGATAAAGTTGTTACTAAAATTAAAGCACAACATGATAATCACTGTAATTGCCTTGAAGATGCAGTACATAACTACTCTAATTTTTTTTTTTTATTATTATTTTTGAAAGTGGGATGCTGAGAACATCAAGCACCTTGGTAAAGTGGAGGCTTTTTATGACTGGAAAGTAAGTTCATTTAAAGTTGAGAGAGTGCCTGTCAGTTGGATGATTCATCTAGCTACAGTAGATTCAATTTAGGCTCCACGCAGGACATAAGCTTCAGCTGCCTGAAATACAGTAATGCAAGACATTGTTATTTCTCTCTCTCTTTCTCTCTTTCTCTCGCTCCTGTTTTGAGTTCTACTCTGGAAATGTCACATAACTTCATTTAAAAAATGTCTGGCAACAAGCTGCACTGTCATTCAGCTGCAACTACATCTTAATTTGGCCCCGATTGTTCGCAAGATGGCTGAACTCGGAGATGAAGGGGAAGGGGAGAGAGGTCGGAAGGGGAAAGACTGATGGACAAAGGCAGGGGGAAAATAAACACAGGAGGAAAAAGTAAGCAGGCCTGTGCTACTAACCATTTTTAAGGCCAGGGGAAGACACGGAACATACAGAAAGGGGAGAAATATTACATCATTTCTAGTCGTAAACACCCCCCACCCTTTTTTTTTTTTTATCCCTCATAAAACAAGTGAAAGAAATGTGCATACTTGAAAAATTCCTTATTGTAAGAACTTCTTTGACTCAACTGACATTTTCTTATTGCTTTTCGAATCATCTGCCTTTTTTTCCCGCCTTGTTTCCAGCTCTCTCGGGCTTCAAAAAATACCTGAAATATGCGGCGCAGCAGTGGGCATATGAGAGTTAGCTGACCCCATTCACAGAATTTTTCACATTTTTTAAAGGGTGAATACGAGATGAATAAATAAAAGTTTCAGCAAATGTATGCAGAGGGGAAAAAATGTTCAATTTTTAATCAGATTAAGATCAAATGATTGGAACGCTATGCTAGTCGTGCGTGATGGCTCCCGACTTGCAGCTTCTTCAATTTTTTTTTTTTCTTTTCTTTTCTTTTTCCATCATTGTTGCTGTTTTTTCTCCCCGTTCTTCTTCCCCCGGGGTCACTCTAGGTTTGATTTGTATTATATCTCCCAAATCCGCAGCTCGCTACGATGGCATAACTCTTCATGATAGCTGGATTTGGGCTAAAGCTGCTGTCAGAACAGGATATCTTGCTAATGTGTTGAGCAGGCCCCGGTCCGCGGCACAAGAGAGCGAGAGAGAGAGAGAGAGTGGATGGAGGAGGAGAGAGAAAGAGAGAGAGAAAAGAAGTGTGGAGGACATAATGNAGAGTGGATGGAGGAGGAGAGAGAAAGAGAGAGAGAAAAGAAAGTGTGGAGGACATAATAAGAAAAGAGAATTTAGAGATACTGTGACAAAATCCTTATTCAGTTTACACTGACAGGGATGTCGAGGACGAATTTGTCAGAGATGTCGACGCTTTGATCTAAGTCGATTATTCTAAGAAAGTGCGGATGATTCTTCCCCCTCCTTACTGTCTCTCTCTCTCTTCTTTTTTTTCTTTTTCTCCTCTTTCTCTGGTCTGACAACAGTGCACAGCTGCACCCACAGCTGTGCGTCAGTCCACAGCAGACCCTGTTCTTTATCGGCTTGATTGGTCACATCTGGTGTCATTACTTCCACCTTGGGGTTGTCCAGCGCGGAGAAGGGGGAGAAAAAAGGAAGGAGAAGGGAGAGACAGGTTATTGGTGGACAGGGGTTAGAAGAGTGGGCTCTTGGGGGCCGTGGTAGTGGATGTAAGGCTTTAGCTAAAAACAGCATGGCTCTGTTTGTGTTTGCTACCCGGGCCCCACCTCTGTTTTTGCCCTTTGTGCCCTCAGGGTCTTCCAGCACGCTGGGCCAGAAGATTGCCTTCAGTGCAACAATATTTATTTTCTCTGACTTGTCTTCTTTTTGGAGTGCTCGAGGGGGAAATTGCCTGTTTGGTAGCTTGTTAAATTTTACTATACTAAGCTATGTAACACCATAATTAAAATAGTCTTTGCCTGCGGTGGACAGCAAGAGTTGAGTGATTTATCTCTAAAGTGAGAAAAATGAGAATTTGTAGCCACTGCTAATATGTATCGTGGCACAGCGAAGAGTATCAAAAGGTTTCAATTAATTGTCTGGTTACTTTCTGACTCTTCTTCACATATTATTTGATCTGCTAGTTCCTGATTTAAATCCTACACTCTTTTTAAACAATATTTTCATATGACTGCCTGTGTTTAGATCTTCAGAGCCAAATATTTTTGGTCTCTTTTGTTAAATGAATAAAAAGGGTTGTGTTAAAAACGAAAAGTCTTCATATTTCTTGAACTATGGGATCAATGGGTTTAGACAGTTAGTATTGTTTGAAAAAATTCAAACAGCAACAGCTCTAGGTAGTTTAAGTACTAACTGCTAACACATAACCTATTCTTCCTATATAGGTATTGAGGATTCTTTAAGTATGGGATCAAAAAAGTTGTGGTTTTCCTAGTTAACACTGACACTCATTTTTGTGTATTGGCAAAAATATTGAAACAGTAACAGCTCTGGACTGTTAGCTTTGGTGCTACATGCTAACAGTTTTTTTCACTGACTCATTCAAAACAAAAAATCTGTATGTTTTGGAAAAGCGATGCTTCTCATGTCAATTTAAGTTATGGAGAAACCTATATTGTTGCTACTGTTGTAGTAAAACTCCGGTATCAAAGGAGCAGTGATGTCGATAAAACTTCAAATGCTAGCTACTGCTGATGCTATCTTTTTTCTAGTGTGTGGTTTAATAAGTCTTTAAAGTGAGGAAATTGTAGTCCAACAGCTGTGAATGCATATGGCTGAATCTGTCAGCTTTGTGTTATACAGAGGTAAAATGCACATGAAATATGGTGCAACAGTAACAAAAGCAAGAGACTACTTGCTTTGTTTATGTAGGGAATGGCTTTCCTTTGACATAAGCCTCTGACATGGACGTCTCATCCTTCTTCACATGGAAGGATTTCTTCATTTCTACAGACGCTTCACCACGCCTCATGCTCTTTGAGTCACAGAACCTTCATTTTCCATCTTCTTCATTTCCCTTTTTTTCCTCTCTCTCTCCCTCTCTCTCTCTCTTTTTTGCACCACCACTTGTAGTTGAACTCAGCCCCTGCGGTGATGCTACCACGGAGCGCACTTGAAGCTGCTGTCATTGCAAAAGCGGCCTAGAAGCAGTAAAAACAAAAGCTAGTGACAAATAAGATCAAGACCATTGCATGCATGCGGGGTAGCATGTTACACAAAGTAACAAAGGCTTTTTAAGCCTCCAATCGCTGCGTAGCCGGCGCTAATTCCCTGCACATGTGCCGAGTAGTATCCCTCCAGCACTCCAGTGGTGGGGTTGCGATCCAGATGCAGATACAAGGCTCTGAACTGAGCTGACCTCTCCGTGGCATAAGGATCTGCATTGGGGACTCGTGCCCGACTCTGGGATCCCTGTGAAAGTGTTACTGGCAGGAGCAGCCATGATGATGTGCTGTTTTAAAAAAAAAAAAAGAAAGAAAGAAAAAAATCAGCCACCTTCAGGTCAGCTATAATAGTTGGACTAGTGGTGAATGGAGAAGGATGGTTGTTCTGTCTGTAAATGTTTTTCTCTTTTTTTCTCTGAGAAGACATGAAGTGTAACCCCCTCCACCCCCACCCCCCCAACACACACACACACACCACACATCACCTCCTCCACAACCCCTACACACACATACCCCCCTCCTACCCCAGAGGAACCAGTTTCCT
>JANJYP010015787.1:0-12644 GCA_024605115.1 Rastrelliger brachysoma | reverse complement strand
AAAAAAAAGTTAATTAACAGATTTTTTTATTTTTAAGTTTTTCAGTTTTCAACACGAGTCTCGGTTTCAACGTAGTAGATTTTCATGGATCCTCTTGACAGTCTTCGTCAGGAGGTTTCTTGCCGGACTGAACGATGCCACGGCTTCTTCGATCTGCTGAATCCTGCGCATGCAAGAAATACAACAACGCTATTCACGTGTGTCTGTCTAAAATTAGCAGTAAAACTTATCGACGTGCGTTAGCGTCACACTTACGTCGTGCTTCCGATCATGTTTTTGAAGCTCTGCACTCGTAGGACGTAGAAGTGGTTGCTCAAACTGACAGAGAAGGTAACCTCAAACTTAGCGTATCTCTTGAGGCTGCTGAAGACGATCCGTACTCTGGAGGAAGATAAATTGATGTTAGGTTAGAGACGTGGGTGCTTTCAATTGTTGACGTGTTACTCTAAAATTAAAAGTTCTTACAGAGTGTCCACGCAGCTGATGTCCAGTATGTCGAGTCTGAGTCCCCCCCACATCTTCAGCAGACGCACCTCCTCTCCCAGCAGACGACAGTGACTCACTACTAAGCCCACGTCATGGAGCAGCTGGATGCAAGACATAAAAAAAAAAAAAAATCACCAATGTAAATACTCAGTGTGGTTTAACAGTGCAACCATGACAACGCCATTTGAAAAAAAGCCTACGTCTATTTTAATACTTGCAAATCTTATCTGTAAATGTTCCAATAAACCAAACTAGAATCTGAATATGTCTGTGTAATCTGCGTCGGCACTTACCATTGGAACCTGTGCAAGTGTTGGATACTTCTTCACCCAGGCTGTTTCTCCCTCGACGTACTGAGAGACCAGTCGGTGAACCAGGCGGGCGTGGCACTGAGATTTGTCATCTAGTTAGGGAATTAAAAAAAAAAAAAAAAAAGGGACATGAGCTGATAAAATGCTTTGTATTCAAGTATTGCATCTGGATTTAATGTATCCTGTAGTGTTTTCATTGTACGTAGAGTTAATAAATTATCACCAGCACACTTTCCACTCATCCTGTTACTCAAGTTTTCTTAACAATTGATCAAAGAAGAAGTGATTTCTCATCTTTGAAGCCTTTTTCCTTGTAAAAAAGTGAAATACTTCCATCAAAGCAAAACATAACTTCCACATTTGTGTAGTTTGGCTATCAGTCAGACGCACTCACGCTCTTCCGTGTCAAGCTCTTTAAAGTGTTGGAAGTGATTTTCTCTGGCAGTAAGCATTTTTCACTCTTACTTTTTTTTTTTTTTTTTTTGAGTCTTTTGTCACTTTTTTTTTGGCTACTTGACTGTTCCTTCAGTAAAGACTTTGGGAAACACTTGGATTTGTTTTCATTTGTCATTAATTTATTTCCTCCCTCAGCAGAAAAACATGTCACATGAAATCCACTCGCTATAAACAGGATTTAGAAACACTCACTAGCCTAGCAACACTTAGATACAAACAACCCATAATCAAACACACTCTCTATAACAGCCAGTGTGATGACTCTCACTTGTTCAAATTGTACCTCCAAACTAAATAAGGTTTTATTTTGAAGGCTAATACAGTAATATTAAGTTACAATGCAAACAACTGCACAGTCAAAGGAAATGACATATTAGTTGTTTTTTTTTCTTACCATCAAGTTGAAATTTGAAAGCGATGTCTGATATTTTACGCTCAGCTTCATTATCGGCACCGCTTCCTTCAATAAACAAAGACAAAAAGAGTTAGTTATGTATGAATCAGTCACTCTGTGGTTAAGAACGATTCACTGGTTTAAAAACTCACCATTTTCATAAACCAACTGTAGATACAAGGTTTCATGGAGGAAAGTGTAGAAAGTGCAGTTGCCCTTCTTCTCTCCAACCGTCCATTCGTCCACCCTGAGGATAGGAATTCATAAAAAGGGGGCGATCATTGTTTTTGTATTACAAAAGCTGAAAAAACATGAAGATAAACTACTGAAAAAAAAAAAAAAACCTACACCAGACATATCTGTATTAGCGTCTATGTTGTTGTTTTTTAATTCTATAAGAAGCATTTTATATAACAGATGAGTATTTGTCTTTATTCACGTTTTATACACATGCAGTATATCTATGAATTAAGAATCCTGGCTGATATATATATATTAGAAATTATTTTACTCCCATGTGTTTTAAGACATAAAAAAAAAAAAAAAAAAATACACCAAAATCAGAAACTGACGTATGGAGCATTTTGTCGTGGCTCTCGATGTTCCTTGTCTCGGTTTTCAGCCTTTTCATTTTACTTGAGCTCTGCTTCTTCTGCATCTCCAGTTCAGTTGTTTGTCTGTGACGATGGAAATAAACGGCAATGAATAAACATATGAAAACAGAAGGAAACATTTAATGCGGTAGTACTATATAAGCATACTGCAACACTTCAACTTACCTCTCCATATCAGTCACTGTCTCTGTGATTTGCTTCACTCCTGTGTAAGAATAACTCATAACTTATTTAATTCAAAAATGTAAAATACAAAAAAATTGATAAATTAAAAAAAAGTGGTATTACCTTCCTGAAGTGAGTTCAGACTCTGTTTGCCATCAGTGCCTTTCTCTTCAACTCCTAAAAGTTCTGAGTATAAAAAAAAAAAAACAAGAGTAATGTTGTTAGCGTCTTTTCACCTTCTGCTCTATTTTCACACTGTAACCTGTAGAAATCCATCCACACTGGTCCGCTGTTGTGACTAATTCAGTCTATTTATACTAAGTGAAGTGCGATGGTAGCGTAATAAATCAAATAGAAAATACCTGTTTCTAATTCATTGATGCAGTTATCCAGAGTTTTTATCATCTCATCTGCTTCCTCAACGGTGCCTCTCAACTTTTGCTGCTCATCCTTAAAAAAAATAAATAAAAAATAAAAGCGGCACTTTAAGTTTCTATTTAAAAAAACGCAGCAAATTGCATTTTCAGTATTTCAATGTAATCCTTTCTTACCTGATTAGCCTGAACTAGATTTGTGTACAGGACTTCCTTCATCTCATGGGACCGGACTTTGCTGGTCTTTCTGAAGAAGTTGTTTCTCTCTTTTAGTTTTACGCCGAACGCTTTGAGCTGTGTGCAATCAAACAAATACAATTAGGGTTAGGGATAAGTTTATATGAGAAATCCACATGTATTTATGTTGGTCACGCAGCGCGAAAGGAAAAATAAGCTTCTAAATTCAATTTGAAACAGGGTTTAAAAACTGCTCAAGAGGGCTTGTAATATTTTCTGGTGGTCATAGAAACAGAGGGGGGAAATATGTGGAATTATCAGGAAACCATGGGCCTCATTTAGTTTTTTTTCACACTACAAAAAACAGCAAGAAAGAAGTAAAGAACCCCCAAAAACAAGCACGCTATGGAAAAACAAGATGAATTACGCTTGAATACCTCCTTCTCCGAAAAACGTCTCATCTCTTCCCACAAAGTTCTATTCATCGTTTTCAGAGGTTTGTCAAGATCCTGCATTCGGACCTTTAACCTGGAAAGAAAAAAAAAAAAAAAAAACGTGTCGCACAATACTTCTCACAACGTTTTCTACCTATAAGATCTGTTAGAATAAAACTACATGTGCTTCTGATACAATCGCAGGTACGTACCCTTCCACCTGTTCTGTGAGGTGCAGGACATCTGTCTCATAGACCTTCAGCTTAGGACGCATAATGTGTCTGTCTTTCAATATGTCCATCAGTGAACGATCTGTGTCGGGCTTCTAAAAATAAATAATAGTCACATCAGTACATATTGCAGTTGTTTTACCCCCCCCTCCCCCCTCAATGAAGGTGAACCTACTCTGCCGGCAAGTAAACTTTGTCGAGGATTATGAATAACAAAGTCTATGTTGAAGAGTTGGAAGAACTCTCTTGCTGTAATGCTGCCGTCCTCCAGTTTCTGTAAACGAAACATTGAAGGAAACTTGAATAACTGATGTAAAAAATATGACATTTCAAAGATATATTTATTAAACACATGTAAAATATAAAACACCTTCTGTATGTCACTGGCATAGTCTTCGAGCTGGGATTCAAAGAGGCTGTGTTTAAAAGCTGTAAAAAAAGAAGAAAATATTTAACATCACCAGGATATAAGCAAATCATAGGTAAATGACGATATATATAAAACTACATTATATGCTTGGGTAATAAACTTACTGGACTCAAATGTAGCTTCGCATTTGCTGCTGCTCGTGTAAGCACTGTTGGAGGAATTCATAGTCTGCGTAGTCATGCTCGGAGCTACAGTACTGTCATACTGCGTAACAGAAAACTGTAATCCCTGGCAAAAAAAAAAAAAAAAAAAAAAGAAAGTGATGTAATATGATATACTGTCAGTCTCAAACACAAGACAATATTCAAATAGCAACCTGCTGCTGAGAGACAATGTGGAGGAAATTTGTAGTCTAAAACATGTCTCTTAAAACAACTGGGTTTTCTCCATACTCTGATTTGACTTACCGTTTCAACAATGCCACTGCTCATCTCAGTGGATTCTTTCATTCTCTTCTCATCCTTTGAATTATTTTCATCTTCTGGCAAAGGTCTCTTTTTCCCTTCAGTGGCACTGAGAAAGTCATTTTCAAACACGTCGTCCTCGAAAGCTTCGGCGCTGTACAGCTCTTGAGGGCAGCTCATTTTTCCGGTGACTTTCCGAGGACTTTGTGGACTTGTGTCCAGGCTTTCTGATAAATCTTCGTAGCTGACGAGCTCCTCGTCGTAAATATCGCTCACGTTGACGTCCAGGTCGGTCAGTTGATTGGGAACGCCGATGGTTGTTCTTCTCGTGTGTTGTGAGGAATTCAGGTGACTCGAGTCCATCTTCTTTAGATTGCCCGTTTTGCGTCTTTGGGGAAGTTTGGGCTTAAAATCTCCCATTGAGAGTCTTAACATCAGCTGTTTAGAACTGAAAGGGGTTCTAGTAGTTGATGACTGCTCTACCTGTGGAGAACATTGCGCTTGTGTATTTTCTTCTGCGTTTACCAAACTCACTTCAAGTTCAGGCTCAACAACAGGCAGGGATATGGGTTTGGTTTTATCCAAATCCTGGTCCATCTGAGGCAAAGGTAATGTGGAACTGTCCATGGCACTAGCATCAGGAGATGTATTTATCATTTGGCTCAAACGCTTTGCTTTTGATTGGAGATCAGCTAAGCTCAATCGTCTAGACTTCCGTGAAGGGAATGCATCGACATCATGGTCGACTGCGCTGGGGGAATTGTTCAGCTTCTGTGATGAAGGACTGCTTTCATTTCTTGGTTCGGGCTCTTTTCTGTTCTCCGTTTTATTTGAGTCAAGAGAAGCTGGAAGGTTTCTATCAGGGTTGGATGATCCCAGCGCTTCTTCGCTCTGTAGTGTAGACATGTCAGTTTTCTTCAAATGGTCAGTGCTGATATAAGAGTCTTGTGCAGATGAAAGACAATGAGGGGACTCGTCTGTACACGATTCTTCAAAAACACGGCCCGTTTGACACTCCGTCATTTCCATGCTTACATCATTCAATGCATGGTCTGAATTTCCATTATATGATTCTTCGCTCTTTGTGGCTTTATTTACGGACCTCTCCATGACAGCTGAAACAACACCTGGAGCTTCGTTTTCATTGTCCACAGCAGCTTTGACATTTGTGTTTTGAAAGGATGTCGTCACTGCTGTGGCGGTCACGGGATTAGCCCAGGAGCCACTCATCACTCGTGGTCGATCCAAACTGAGTGCTGATGAAGATCTGTTTCTTCGTGAACCTGTCTTCCTGACAGTTAAAGGAAAATCCATGTTTCCGCTGGTGGATAAAATGTTGTGATCTTGTTTTTGGACAGAATCTGATACCAAATTACTGGTGGTGACACACTCAGTCATATCCATAGCTGCATCTTTTTCTGTAAACCTCATTGTCTTCTCTCCGCCAGCAGGTAAAAAGTCCACGTCTTGGTGCAACTGTGGTTTCAAATCGGTGGCAATGTTTACAGTAAGACTTTTGGTCACATCCATTGCTGCATCATCTGTAGAGAACCTCATTGTCTTCTCTCCGCTAGTAGTCAAAAAGTCTCTATTTCGGTGCAACTGTGGTTTCAAATCAGTGGCGATGTTTACAGTGAGACTTTTGGTTACATCCATTGCTGCATCATCTGCAGAGAACCTCATTGTCTTCTCTCCACCAGTGGGTAAAAAGTCCACGTCTTGGTGCAACTGTGGTTTCAAATCGGTGGCGATGTTTACAGTGTGGCTTCGTGTCACATCCATGGTTGCAACATCTGCAGTAAACCTCACTGTCCTCTCTCCATCTGCAGGTAAAAAGTCTGCGTTTTGGTGCAACTGTGGTTTCAAATCGGTGGCGATGTTTACAGTGAGACTTTTGGTTACATCCATAGCTGCATCATCTGCAGAGAACCTCATTGTCTTCTCTCCGCCAGCAGGTAAAAAGTCCACGTCTTGGTGCAATTGTGGTTTCAAATCGGTGGTGATGTTTACAGTGTGGCTTCGTGTCACATCCATGGTTGCATCATCTGCAGAGAACCTCATTGTCTTCTCTCCACCAGTCGGTAAAAAGTCCACGTTTTGGTGCAATTGTGGTTTCAAATCGGTGGCGATGCTTACAGTGTGGCTTCGTGTCACATCCATGGTTGCAACATCTGCAGAGAACCTCATNATCAGTGGCGATGTTTACAGTGAGACTTTTGGTTACATCCATAGCTGCATCATCTGCAGAGAACCTCATTGTCTTCTCTGATGCATTGTCAAGAGTATCAAACTTGATCTGAGGGAAACAGACAAAAAATAATGAACTTTTATAAAAACAACAAAAAAAAGGACAATTTACATGTTACCATTGATTTTAATAGTCTGACTAGTGTTTCTAAAAGAAGGAAATATACAATCGCTCTGCATACTTTAGCGAAGGTGTTTTCAGTGTTTCCCCAAGAAAACTGCCTTGGGTAGAATCAGTTGTTTGGTTTTAGACAGGTAGGGTGCACAAGATGCATTAGAGCTATTTTTTACTGAAAAAAGGTGCGTGCTGCTGGTTGAAATTTAAAAGACTGATAAGAGAAGGATTATGGGCTAGAATACCTAAAATATGATACCAAGGTACCATAGAACTTGAGTGACGCTACAACTTTTTGGATTTGTTATTATGAGTATCCACTGTCATATTACACACAGTCAATTAATTATAAGTGAGAAAAGAAATAAAACACATTGATTGGTGCAGCTTTAATTTAAATATCTAGTAGTCAGAGCACATGTTGTCATGTCACTACATGTTGGAGCTTACCTGATGTCTTTGCATCTTTGTCTTCAATGAAGTTTCCAAATCTACATGTTGAGATGTAAAATAAGAAATTAATTAAAGCAAAAACGGTTATCTAACCCAAACCCAGCATGTAGGACACTAAGAAGGGGGGAGGGGACTTTGAAATATAAAGTGGACTCCCACAACACAAAAATACACTTTTGTTTAAAAGCCAAATAACATAATTCACACTATGACATTTGTTTTTTTAGTTCAAACTAGTGCAGTGCCCGTAGGAAGTATGTATTCCCATTGAAAAGTGGAAGTTTATCTGTAGGGTTAGGGTTAGGAAATAACTGGCTTGAAAGTGTTGAATTCAAACTACATATCAGTTTTTATATTTTTATGATAGGCCAAGTTAAACTCGACTTATGATCATTTTTATGATCAATTTCACTAAATTGAAGCACTACTTAGTTTAATCCACTGCTTTATTGCAGATACCAGAAAAATGTTGCCTAAAACGTTTAACCCCTGAACCACATTAGCTATTTGTTAGTGAATATTTATTGTCATTTTCATCTCACTGATATAAAAGGTCTCACTTTGATTAGTCTCACCTCTAACTTTTTTAGTCTGCTTGTTAAGATGTTTTCTGTACCTTTATATTTGGATGATCCCAGTTTTTCACTGCTCTGATGTTGCAAAGTGTCTTCTGCTTTCATCAAATTGCCACTTGGTGGGTACATGCCTTCTGTTGGAAAAACACACTGCAGAGAGTCATCTGTATCCATCATTCCTATGATACGGCCTGTCTGAGCTTCTGTCATTTCCATGCTCATGTCAGCTTCAGGACAGACTGTATCACCACCAGATGGTTCCCCGCTGCTCTTGGTCGCCGTAAGCAAGTGATTCTCTTTCTCAACATCAACCCAGTGGGGAGCGAACAGACCACTGGCAATGTTACAAGTGTGACTCTCAGTCACATCCATGAGCACATCTTGTGCTGGGGATGTTATTGTTTTCTCTCTGTATTCATCTTCCACATCAAATTTGACCTGAATAAAAGAAAAAAAAACTGTTACTACATACTTACTAAAGATGTATGTTCACTGTATCTTTAAGGAACATTAAAACACAGTACTTTGAAAATTATACTGAAGAATTTTTAAGTCAACTTATGTTTACTTAAACCAAACGCTTTTCCGAAACTCACCTTTGACATACTTTTACGAGACGAACTCTTCAAGGATGTCATATCTAAATATGGGAATAGAAATGTAGTAACATTTAAACTTTATTCAAGCATAAATGTGCTGAGCTAATTAGTCTGTTTATGAATGAGTTGACTGAAGGAAATTCCAGTACCTTTCAGGTCAGATGATCCTTGTGTTTTACTGCTCTGCTGTTGTGAGGTCTTCAGTTTCTCTGCTGACTTTGACCCTTTGTTAGAGCGGGCCCACATTTCTTGCGTTGGAAAAAGACACTGTAAAGGATTATCATCATCAGTCAATTCCATAATGCGTCCTGTCTGAGTTTCCGTCATGTCCATGCTTAGGTCGCCTTCTGGACAGAGTGCTCCCCCAAAGGATGACTCTCCGATACTCCTGGGTTTATTTTGTGACTTCTCCATAACAGATGAAACAGAGGTAGGAACCTGGTTTTCCTTATCTACTTTGACCATTGGTGTTTTCATCTTGGCCAGAGAGCTGTTTGTTTCTAATGGACCACTGGCAATGTTAACAGTGCGTGTCTGAGTCATGTCCATAAACTCATCTTCTGCTGTGAATATCATTGTTTTCTCTCTGTATTCACCTTCTGTGCCAAAGTTGACCTGAACAAAAAGTTAAGACAACAGGTAGATAACAAGTTACCCCATACTCGCTTAATATGTACATTCACTGCATCTTTAAAAACAAATAAAGCAGTTATAAAACTCACCTTTGGCATGCTTTGACGTGTGGTATGTAGAGACGAATTCTTCGAAGATGTCACTCCTAATTTTGGAAATCGAAATGTTTTATTGACTTTTAAATTATATTCAATTGAGATAAATGAACACAGTTGTTTTAATGTGTTAACGTACCGGTCGTGTGTCGACGCCCTTCATCAGTGATCACCTTCTGAGACCTTTGGAAACAAGACAGAAAAAGTCTGTGCCACTCATTGAAACCCTAATTGTGACTGATTTGGAGTGTTTCTGAATTGAATTTTTTCATCTAAAATGTAGCTGAATGGGCAGGGTGAACATTAACTTACTGATTTCCAGTTGTGACTGCTGTGGAAAAAAAAGTTTAGACAAATGTTAAAAAAAAAAGTTGCTAATAGACATTAAATACAAGACAGTTCATTTCATATACTGGAAACACAACAGCAGAAATGTAGTCAAATAATATTAGCATCTCTGAAACACATGATGCCATAGGTCAAACAAGGTGAGATATACATCCTGAATTAATTACCTTGTTTGTTAACGAGTTGATTGATGAAAATTCCAGTACCTTCCAGGTCAGATGATCCTTGTGTTTTACGGCTCTGCTGCTGTGAGGTCTTCAGGTTCTCTGCTGACTCTGACCCTCTGTCAGAGCAGGCGTACATGTCTTGTGTTGGAAAAAGACACTGTAAAGGATTATCATCAGTCAGTTCCATAATGCGTCCTGTCTGAGTTCCTGTCATGTCCATGCTTATGTCATCTCTTGGGCAGAGGTTACCCCCAAAGGAAATCCTGGATTTATTTTGAGACCTCCCTGCAATAGAGAAAGTCGGAGCCTGATTTTCTTTATCCACTTCAACTTTCCGTGTTTTAGCCTTGGCCAGGGTGCTGTCAGAGGAGGCTCCGGCAGTAGGTGTCATTCTGGTGATCACAGGGTTAACACTGGATCCGCCTGGTTTTGAGAGACCCTCGAGGAAGTTTTTAAATTCTGGATCCAAACCAGGCGGTGACGAGGGTACGTTTGTATCAACTGTTTCTACAGCGGTCGGAACCATTCTAACGATTGCAGGATTAACACCGGATCCGCTCGGTTTGGAAAGACTCGCAAGAAAGGTTTGAAATCCTGGATCTAAACCAGGTGCTGCTGAGAGCGATTCAGGGCCACTGTTCAGGTTCGCTGTATGACTCTGGGTCATATCCATGGATGCATCATCTGCAGCGAACATCAGTGTTTTATCTCCAAGTAATTCTTCATCATTGGCGATGTTTATAGTGTGACTCTGGGTCATGTCCATCACTGCATCATCTGAAAACAACATCGTTCTCTCCCCGATGCCATACCCAGAGTCAAAGTTGACCTGATAAAAGATATAAATGTTACCACAACAATGCAACTGTGCAATTAAGCAGTTGATAAAATTGATAAAACACTCATGTGACTTCAAGCTTACCTTATCCCTTTGCTGAGAGGCATGTAGAGGAGCGTTCAATAAGGTCTCCATTCCTAAATTAAGAGAGATTGAATTCACTTACACTGTAACAAATAATTCAAACACTTAGTAATAGTGGTTTTCAATAGAAATATTATCATTTCTACCTGTGATTTGTTGAATCCCGCCATCACTGACCCTTTTGTAAGAAAACACACCATAGAATATATATGTTGTTAAAACAGACATGTGTTCAAGGTTTGATGACATTGTAAGATTATGATATTTAAATCACCTTACCTATTTTGTATGGTTTCTCCTGCTGCAGAAAAACACAGTGCAGAATTTAGAAAGCCGCTTAAAAAGTTTAGAATTACCGTATATACAGTAAAAACAAAAAAAACCCAAAACAACAATACTACTGCATTACATACTTGTTGTCATTAACCCTTGTAAATGAGGAGAGGCATTGTTCACATCCCTGCAGAGATAAAGTATTGGTCAGGATAAAATAATAGTGTCTTTGTGGAATATGAAGAATAAGATGACTGATTTTTCTAGAGTCTCACTCTGTGAACAGAAGAACATTGTTGGCAGCTGCAAAGCTGACTCTTCTTGAAGTCCTTTTTTCCACCGGTTTGGCGCATTTCACCTTAATAAAAAAATAGTAATTCAAGTTATTACCTCTCAGTTGCATTCTTTTTTTATTGTATTGTTTACGTATATGATGGTTGGAGCATCACTTTAACTAGAATCAAAACTCTCCACTATTTATATACTGTTTAAACACAGTTAGGAAAGTTGGTTTACCGCATTTTCCTGTTGCACTGGGTCTGGAAATATGATTGATTTCCGTGGTGCTTTCAAAATCTGTAGATGTTAAATTGCACAGGAGGATATGGTTCGTGTCATTGATATAGTCACAATAAAAGTTAAAAATATGAATACTAGCTATATAAGTATTTGTAGCACTGACCGAAGAAATACGGCGCTTGGAGAAACCACCGTTTTCACTGTAACACAAAACATGAAATGTGGTATTCAGCACGGGTGTATATTTTATATGTAATGTAAAAACACTTAATACCAAGTGTAAAGAGGTTGAGATTCAGGTGCATGGTACACATTCTTTTTACTCACTCAGTCTTGGGAGGATCCACAGGCTCCATTTTCAACTGTGGAAATACATAAACAATGTTCTGTTATATACAGGTAAAACTGATGTCTCCAGCAATAAATAATAATTAAAAAGTACAGCCAAAAATAAAATGTTTGGGTGGGATTTTCAGTTGATCACTTAACCTTTTCATTTCCGATTAATCAGTAGCTACTATTTATGAAGTCAGTTAGTCCATTAATTGATTGCTGCCTATGATTAAACAGTAAACAGCTGGGTCTCACATGTTTGGAAAATGCATATTCCCACAGAAACTAGATGATCTGTTATTAGAAAAAAACTTAACTGGACTGTTGTTCATATCTGTCTCATATGGTTGCACTACTGTTTTTGCATTTTGTTGTTTGTTTTGGGGCTTGGGTGGGGGCTGGTAAGTTTTGATGAAATATGTTTACTATATTTATAATTTTATGACATGGAAAGCAATAATAATAAATGCACTGCAAACATTCATCTATATGCAACAATAGGCTTGGTTAGCGTGAAAATGCATTACGTAGTGTCAGTCATTCAGTCAGTAATAACAAATTAACATGGTGCCTATCTTTTATTCTGGTTCCGCTCTATACGTTCATGATAATGCACCGGCTCCATGTGACTTTTAATTAATTAAACTATCTACAAATTAATGTAACTTATTTTCCCAACAATTCTTAATGTCAACATGCAGCTGAAATTTTAGCGTAACGTTACATAGACATTAAAATACGAAGCACAAGGTGGACGTCAAATTAAATTCACCTATGTCAGCAAACCACTGGTTTCCTGCTCCAACACACCTCCTCTAATAACAAATATACAATTCGTATTTCTAATATTGACAGAAAGCAAACTATAAAGTTGCTGGCCTTTGCCAGAC
>JANJYP010015773.1:0-35924 GCA_024605115.1 Rastrelliger brachysoma | reverse complement strand
GAAAGGTGAAGCGCGATACAGCGAGGGTTTACTGTATTTATTTTTTGACATTACTCTTAACCTAAGTGACATTATAAAATAGACATGACATGTAAATAAGCAATTTAGAAAGGTTGATTTTAACAGCAATCTGTGACAGTGAGTGAGTTACTTAAAAAAAAACAAACAAAAAAAACAAACATGTTGTGCTTGGCGCCACTAGCGATACTAGAGTTGGTAAGGCCCAAGCAAAGCCCCCCATAGCGAACGTAGCCTACATCTAGGCTACGTTCGCTACGTTCAACATCACCACCACCTAACCCTAATCCCATAGGGGTATTGGGTTAGTATTGGTGCACTATAATGTATGGGAAATATCATGGGGGATTACTGTCATGAAATTTAAAATTTGGATTGCATCAAAAGGAGACTGTCTTCAGTGATTTTTTTTTTTTTTTTGTACAGGTTTTTTAACAAAAAATATCTTATTTTGTGTGCGGAGAACTATTTTCATTTTGAAGTTATCAGACTAGTACTTTCCTACTTTACTTTTTACTGGAGTAAAGGAGTTGAATCAGTACTTTTACTTCTACTAGAGTATTTTTTACATAATTATCTGTACTTCTACTTAAGTACAGGATGTGAATACTTTTGCCACCTCTGTTTTTTCTGTTTTTTACCAGACACCTACTGTAGCAGTCAGCCAGGGTTGGTCAGTTAGTCCAACATGTACAATTTATTCAGGCTTACAAGGATTTGGGCAGAATACTGCCACAAGGGCTCAAAAGAAAGGAGTGGCAAGACTGACAATATGAACGTGAATTAACTTTACAAACCTGAGTAAGCATTTCCATTTCGAATGACAATGAGATTGAGAACACAGGTTAACAGCGCTGTGCAATGATGAAAAATGGGGGCGCTGATGCATACTTAATAGCATGCTGGCCTTCTTTTATGGGTTCTAAAACAAGACCTGTCCTCTCCTCCCAGCTTGGTGGTGACAGCAGCAGCCAGCACCTTGCCCACTAAAGCTCCAACCATGTGCCTAGCGTACATACAGAGAGAGACAGAGATAGAGACAGAGAGGTTATGCATACAGTGCAAACATGGAGATGTCAGCCATATATCCTACATCCTATCAAAGAATCTATAACACTTTCTCATGTTGTTGTGTGAAATGCACACACATAACTACACTGGAGAATTCCTATGCCTTAAAAAATGCCTTTTTCTCACAAAACCACTTCTCTGTAGCAGAAAGCACTTGTAAAAGCTATGAGAGCAATTTTTTTTTTTACTCATCTTTTTATTATCCTGTACCCTGAGGAAGATATCAGGGAAAACATCTATTATTTGTTTTTTTTTTCTTCAATTCTGAAAGTGGCAGCTTAGTCTTAGTGATGTCTAATCTTAGAATCTTTAAGATTGATTTTTTGTCAAAACTGTGACAGCATTGCTTTACAGTGCATCAGATGAAATCTTCTAGTTCTTGCTATTGACAATAATGCTCAAATACAAATACATATGAATGTAAGTGGTGATCCATCTCTAATCTTCTGTTTGTGTACTGGACTTCATTCTTACAATTTTGACATCACTAATGTGCAAGAACGTCCCTGGAAGCTTTTGGCTGGCTCAGGTTTCAAAAAGGAAGTACAGCTCCCCAGGGAGTCGTATGAAGAGGAATGTCTGTTCCAGATATCGACGCCAGTGAGCCAACCATGCAGAATTGCAGGAACGCAGGGAATGTGTCTCTCCTATTTGCAAGGAGCCCTGTAACCATTACACACACTGTCCAGAGTTGTTCCCTGCACCACAACTCTGGTGTCTGGCTAAATCAGGGAGGCACAGCAGTGAAGTGGAGCCACAGTCAGAGTTATGTGAGTTTGCAATCAGGCTGTCATCCCTTAAGATTTTTCATTTCTATAAGTAAGCCAGAGCTTTGAATTATCTGCTTATCAATCCACAGTGTTGCAACACGTTACAGTCAGAGTCTCTGTGATACATCTGTATCTTTATGACTATAATCACAGTTTTTCACCGTGGTACCATTTTCTTTCTTTCACATATCCTTTGTTTCTCCTCACACTCTTTTTGCCACTCAATCAATCTATCATCTTTTGGCATCTTGCCAGCATCTGGCATGGTAACAGGTGTCATATATAGATGACATCTATATATGACAGCTACATGGCAGCTACATAACATCTATTAGATGTTATGTAGCTGCCATCAAGTCTAGAGTTACATGACCTCATCTATAAATACATGATTCACTGGCCTGTTTCCTGAGCCTGGTTGGTCCAATTAGATAAGGCAATGTACAGTAGAGATAGAGTAAATCACTTTCCGTACCTTGGAGGACACAAAACCATCTGTTAGGGTGGACAGAGCCACTTTAATACTAATAGAGCCAGTTTGTCTTGTCAGTGACCACTGCCACTGTATGTGAAAGGGAGGAGGGGAGTGTGTGAAAGCCTAAACAAGTCCTCCTTATTGTGCATTTATGTACAAGCGTGTATGTGTTTTTTCGGACTCCTTTTGTGAATGTTGCTTGCTGCAGCCCAGGCAGAAGACTGTCGGGGTCTTTTTCTGTTCTACATCTGAATGCCTGCAGGGCCCAATGGGAAGTCACACTGTGGTGGGTAAGATAAAATGCTTCAGGGTGGAAAATTCACTGTTTCTCTCAAACTGGTCTCTGGATGGCATTATCTACTATCACATTCAATACCACTAAAATAGCAGCAAACATATAACTGCTGTTTCCCTTTTAAGCTCCAATTCTTGTGTTGTTTTCCTTCTCCCTTGCCCTATATATACCTACACATATTTTTTTATTCCACCAGAGTACAGAGCTCAGGGAAGCCATTCAATAAGAACACTGTATAGTTATCAAATCTGACTGTTTTTCAACCTGTAGGCAAGGAAAGTAGTAGTAGTAGTAGTAGTAAGTGTTTGTGGCAGACTAAGTTGAAATCATAATGAGATCTATCAAGATAAGCAAAATCTTTAAGAGTAGCAACCATGATGAAAATTCCTCATGAGAGTAAGAACATGTGAGCATGAGTGTGTTTACCTCCTGTTAGTAACACCAGTCTCATGTACTCACAGAAACAAGGTGTTGACTGCCTCCGAACTCTCTCACCCACAAGAAGTCAACTGTGTTGCTCATAACCTTATCATGTTTTGGCAGAACCAACCCTTGATTTGTGTAGTCTGTGAGCTCAGACGTACTTTTCTTAGGGTTTTACTAGAAGCTGACAGGTGGAAAGTGGTAAGTGTCAGTCACACTAGATTATTGTACCTATACGGGTTGAAGGTTAAAAAAAAAAGATGACATACACAGCAGCATTAGGCTCAGAGATGACAGTCCAAAAAGAGAGTAGATTCATTTGTAGAACTTCAGTTATTAAAATATCTTATTATTTCCACGTATGCTGACATTTGCTGTTGTAGCTGAAGCTGTTCTATTACAGTATTACAGTTTCTTCAGGCAACTGTCCCAGTAAACCACTCTGAATTTAAACTGAGAGGATAGCACTAATCTTAAAAACAGGACACCCGCTGTCCTGCAATTATTTAGCTTTTACAGTTAAAAGAAAGGCATAATTAAAAAGTGGAGGAAAATAAGATAAAGGCCCGGATTAAAGGAGAAATGAGAGAAGGCCAAGATTTGACATTATAGAAGAGTGAGGACAAGTCATCAGAATTGGCAGGCAAGAAAAAGCAAATAGTGGTATGAGAAAGAGAAAGACAAGTTGCAGTGTTGGGCCTCAATGATGTTGCCACTCAGCATGATTCAGTCATCACTGCTTGAGGTTTAAATGACAAGCTTTGCATCCAGCCTCCGGCATAACCCACAGGCTAGGTCTCAGCTGTCAAGACAGTCCATTTAATAGGTTTTCTTTTTTAGATGAACAATATATATAATGTGAACATTTTCTCTATTGACATTTAGTATTTATTTTTGCGATAGATAAAAGAAAAAAAAACAATAGATAAATGACTATATCTTTTCTTACTTTACTTATCTTTACTATATCACATTACTTGAGGCTTGACTAACTGATGATTGAGGTGATCAATAGTGAGACTGTCAAGGGACACAGTAGAGGTGATATAATTGAGTTAATTATTAGTGTCAAATGTCTGGGAGGATAATAAGTTATAACCACTTTGAAATGAGTCTCCAAAGACCCGTAACAAGTACAGTTCATTCTAATTAAATTGCAATATAGATGAGGAGAGGGAAATATCGGAAATATAGGCACTGACAGTCCCGCTGTACATGTTGATTCATGACAGATAAATAGAAAAAATATGATAATGATAGTGATACCATTCCTAGAATATCAATTCTCCCTCCAGCTTGAATCACTTGGCTTTTTCGAGCAATTTCATCTCAGAAGGGGGAAAAATGGGTTACAGGTGTACATACCAGTTCAGCCAGAGAGCCCTACATTTCCAGTGTTTGTGAAGTGCCTATGAATTTTCCGCAAGCACAAATACGCTGTGGTCCGTTTGTCAGAAGTGAGATTATCTGGTGTGTCACTTTGCTATGAGTGATATGGTAAAACACTGTCAAGGACTCTCAAAGCTGTGGGGCTATAATGAAAACTTCACAACTGTCATGTCAGTAATTCATTGCATTTTCATAGGCGGAGTGTAACACAGCTCTGAATCATTTCTGTATCCCAAAGGGAATAAAAAGCTAATTGTTCTCAATCGTTCCCAAAAGGCGTGATGCTTTCTTTAAAGATAAAAGAGCCTTAAAGCATAATGCAGAGGTGACAAAACTAGATGTTAATCAGAGGTGACACAAAATATTAAAACAGCCTTGTAAACTAATTAGAACTAAAGATAGGATTATTGTTTTGATATATCAACACTTGTTTTTATCAAGATGTCTGTCATGAACTCATACTTTACAGTGAAAATAATAAAATCCATCAGTATTCAATGTTAATTCAATGAGTGTAAAAATCAACAACGTTCCTTTATCAGATTGCATCTGTTTATTCAACAGCTCTATATAAAAGAGACATTTCCCCACTATTCCATTTCTCTTCCTTAAAGGTTTTAAAGAACAGCTTTCATTTTTGATCAGCTAACCACGCATATTTTTCTTCCTTCTGTGGTATCGTTTCACTCGATGCTAGGTGTAGTTCACCCTCAAATCATAGCAGATTATGTAACTTAATCAGGTGCACATCCTAATTGTAAAGTAAAATACACTAACGTAAGACTCATGAAGCCAATGTAGAAATGTGAAATCACCTCTGAAATCTTTTTGTACCTGCTCAGCACCCAGCTAACAAATCAGGTTGTCTATTTTTTTTCCTTGTAAACATCCACTGCAGTAGCCACCTGTGTGTCAGCTGCAGTTCTCATAATGCTGGTATATTTCTTAGAATATACATGGCACGTCTCTCAGACCCCTTGTGGGTGCTGCCGTTTTCACTTTACATACTCGTCACACAATCAATCTAGATTTATGTGTCACAAATATCGAAGAAAATTGGTTATTTTACTCTGCATACAGAATAACCACACATTTTGCTTATAGCTAATATACATATTAGTATTTAATAATAAACTTTAATTTCAATTAGTTGTGTCATTGTAGCGTAATATGCATCAAATTAACACTTATTCCAAGGAAAGGTTTAAATGAAAATGTAAAAGTCCAAGAAAGACTCCATTCCTTAGGGGACTGAATCTGTGGATTTTGTAGCTGTGATTTGTTGAAAATATGTTGATTTTTAATTGAACATTTTTCATCGTAGCAATGGGTCAGAGAGTTTTGGAATCATAGCCAAGTAGTTGGCTCTGGGTTTTAGAGTGACTCAGACCCAACACACTGGTTTCACTGTTATTGCATTTTTGAAAATAAGGCTAAATGACAAACCATGTCATATGAATATACCAATGGTCCAGCAGCTAGATAATTGTATTACAGCCAATGAAATGTGACTGCACACTGACTGTCTGGCTGTGTGACTCTCTTGCTGTTAGGCGCTCTTTCCTTCTGTGTCTCTTTCTGTATCTTGTCTTGTTTTTCGTGCAGAAGCTAAGCAGATGTTTTGGTCAAATTAAGGTGCGAATTTAACATCCATTTGCAATCGAAAGCCATCTTGAGGAGAAGGCGAGCGTGAAGCTCATCATGCTGCAGGCTGCAACTCAGAGCTGGTGCCGTGGGAGGTGAACACAGAGGAAAGAGGGCTAGTAACAAGCCATGAACATCCTGCCTAACGAGCTGGGCTGTGTTCTCAACATCACATATGGCAACTATTACAACTGTAAATACTGTATTTCACGTGTTTACAGTTGTATTTATTGCTCATGGAAAAATGTATATTAAAATATCACAAAAAGGTGGTCAATTTTCATAAAAGATTCACTTTCAGATAGTCCCTGACCTGATGTTACATAAAGTTACATAAGGTACTCTTAAAAAGTGAAGACACAGTTATCCACTGAGATTGTTCTGCTGTGTATTGTTGAACCAATTTTCTAGGCATTGCAAAAAAATAACCAGCTAGTTTGTTGTCGATAATGATGTGGGAGCTTAACTTAACTTTTTTTCTTTTTCTTACATGTCAGCTTAATAATAATAATAATAATAATAATAATAATAATAATAATAATAATAATAATAATAATGATAATAATAATATATAATATATATAATAATATATATAATAAAATCTTATAGATTGAGTACCTTTGACAACAGTAGCCTACATTTTACAATGTGAAACATATGTGTATGTGCTTTGTGTCTGTAGTGAAGTTTCCAATATTTTTAGAAAGTAATTTATTTACCGTCTTACCAGGAGTTAGAAGAGGAGATCAATATTAATTCCGTATCTGTGCACTCAATACACAGAAAGCTATGTGAGTTGTTAAACCTAGCTTAGCACAAAGAACAGACGCAGGGGGGCTGCTGATATGTCTCTTTCTCTCTCCATAAATAAATACATACATTATACTCTTTTACCACTTTTTGTTGTGAATCCAGATAGTGTCATGATTATTGAGTCATGGCCTCCAGATATGGACACAAATATGAATATTATCCGTTCAACTCAGAGCTGCTGCATTGTACCTGTGCTGCAAATGCCATGATTTAACTGTCACTGTTTGGACAGTTATCTGTGTGTAGCACCAAATAATAGATGCAAGATGCATCCTGAGTGGTGTTGTTAGAGCCACTGTTCATTTCCCTCCTATCATGCAATCTAACCCTCTCAGAGCTTTGGACTGTGAGATGGAAGTCAGAGATTAACAAAAACACATTTACAAGCTGAACTCTCAATTTCTCTGAACTTTACAACTATTAATATTGTTTATAATGCATAAATCACTTTAAATATTGATGTTTTAATCCAAATCTGTTTGCTACTCAGTAATCTGTCTCCACAAAGTAGCCAAGTCTAGCCATGATGATGATAATGCCTGTAGTCAAGAGTCACAGCAGTTGGTTACAGCTCAAATCTTGAGGACAAGATTCTTTCATATCTAGCCTCCAGCTACTTGCAGCAACCTAATGATATCATCTATTGTGGATAAGGCTGGATGTAGATAACAAGGATTTTGTCATGGGCTGCACAGCATACAACCCAGATGATGAAACTATTTAAAAGGCCCACTCCCACCTGCTGTTTTATAATATACTGTATGATCTGGCGTCTGCTGGAAGGGAGTGGCTCACAAGTCAATGAAAGAATGAGGATTGCACACTGGTGCTTTGCTCAGAAAGAGTTGAAATAGCTTTAGATTGCATAAAAAGGAAGACAAAAGCTATTGCAACGTGTACCTTTACTGTTTGACTGTAAATTTGTCAATCAAATATTCCATCTTCAATCAAAATTCTAACTTTTGGTAATAACAAGAGGGTTTAATTCATTCAGAGGTTTGTCAATTCATTCATTTTCATACCATTAACTCTTCTATAGTACTGTAACAAGAGTACTTAAACACATTACTCTTGAGACTATCTTTTAATTACAGTTAGGAAATTAGATCACAGCTATATTTGAAAGATTTTAAGCTTAATTAGTCCAAACAAATCTTTAGAATCTGTGAGAGGTTGTCACTTAAAATTAATTCTACTTGTATGTCATTTTACTTATAAATTAATAGATTTCAATGCAGCCGTCATGCTCTTCATGTATGAAATATTTAAGAAAATGTCTAATTTTCTGTCATGCTAATGGCGTTAATGGCGTCATAGGAGCAACACAACACCTATGGCTTCCAGTGACTGCCTCTTGAGTGTGCCCAAAGGAAACACAAAGAAAGATGTCTCATATGTCAGATGCTCATGAGTAAAATACCATACACCAAACTACTGATTTGATGCTGTATATTAATGTTAATAGAAGTGACAGTGTTTCTTAGAGTCATACAAAAAAATTGATTCATTTCAAGGAACATTTCTGCTCATTTTTAAGTCGACAGTAAATGTGTAAATGTTTATCCAGTTGGCATTCACACACAGTTATTGTATTACAGTTACCTCAAAACACAGGTGCAGAGATATTGATCGTATTGAACAGCAGCCAAGTCACTAAATGTGTTGTTTTCCATTCTCAGTATTAATCCATGAAACTGAATTGTACTGTTCCACCAAGGATTCAGAGTAGGCAGATTGAAATGAAACACAAAGATCCTTTAAACACATTCAACCATATCACTGTTTTTCTGCTAACACTACTTCATCTCAGTCCCAAATCCCCTAATCCACAGGATTAAATTCCCATCCCTTTATGCTAAAATATCACTGTGTCTTCAGCCTGTAATTTGATATGAAATTGTCTGACCCGTAGGAGTTTGGGAAATGGTCAGGGATATAGGTTTGATATATGCAGCATCTATTTCTGCAATTGCTTGTATTTTGACGTATTTGAGGCTTTAGGTTTTTTTGTTTGTTTGTTTTGCTTTTTTTATTCTCTCTGTTCTTTCTTGTGTTTTAGTAGCCCTGGGTTATTCTGTCCCTGACCCAAACAGATAATTGGAGAGCTAAAAGCACAGGCAGACTCACGGGATGTCCAAGACTCAGAATCAGATGCCAGCTTGTGACTGCTGCTCTATCATCATGACGATTCATTATTCCGTTTAAAACCTATAGTACAGAGAAATTTCAAGATCCTAATTCCCTCATGTAGCTAAAAAGTTGAATTAATATTGGACTTCATTTAAGGTGCCTTTTTCTCATAATAAGCCTTGAGGGGAAATACGCAGTCAGGATCTATAGGCTAAGTCAGTAGACTTGTCTTTTCATACCCTTCCCTGCTTCTCGTCTTCTATAACTCCATTTAAATTCCCTCGCAAGACTCATAAATGAAAGTAAGCATCTTCTTGCTTTCTGCTTCTATTCATCATTGCACCCCCACTGTTTCAAGATTCCTTGAATCTTTACACAGTTACTTATTGCTTAAAGGTCACAGGAGTCCATTCATAGTTGAAAATAGAAAGGATTTTATTCCATAGCATCTTATTCAGAACTACATAGTAACATTATGAAAGTAGAATTCTTACATTCAGTGTTAAATGATATTTTGTACATATTTAATTTCATGTTGCCTTGAATGACCTCATTGCCTAAAGCCAAAACATAAAGTTAGATAGCCTTTGTAAGTGAGATACAAACAAAAACTGTTAACATTTTGGCTACTTTTAAACATCCCTATTGGTCTCATTAATTGGGCCTCAGCCAGCGGGTTATGAGACAAGCGTGACTACCCGTTTGTTATACATGACTACAATTCACTGGTCTCAAGAGTTCTGCCCTATGGAATATTATCCTCAGACAAAACCCTGTTTCCCAGAAGGCTTGTGTTACTGACATGTCCAAACTCTGAAAAGCCTCTTGTTAACAACAGCTGTAAAGTGAGCTTGTTCAATTCTACTTTCTCAAGTTTAATCTCTCTCTCTCTCTCTCTCTCTCTCTCTCTCTCTCTCTCTCTCTCTCTCTCTATCTATATCTCTCTCTCTCTCTCTCTCTCTCTCTCTCTCTCTCTCTCTCTCTCTCTCTCTCTCTCTCTCTCTCTCTCTCTCTCTCTCTTGTTTCTCTTGTACAAAGGGGAGGATCCTGGATTAATTAAAAGAGTAAAATACTTTGAAGTTGGACACTTAGCCTTGAGGCATTTTGTTGTATTTTTTGTTGTCATAGCAACCCAGAAACTCTACTACTGAACAGTGTCATCTTATTAGGCAGCATAACAGTTTTTATAATGTCTTCCCCAAATGTCAAGCACTTATTTAGAGGGCCGTCTTCTTTTGCTGCCTCTTGCTTTTCTCATTACATTCTTGAACTTGAATTTGACCTTTGGTGAAATTCCTTTAGTGTTTCTTCTATTGCAGTGTAACAGTGTATTAAGTCCATGCTTCAGGTTGAGAGTAACACATTACACTGTAATTGGATTACGAAAAATATGCTTTCAGAAAGAACCAACTGCTAATTTGTCACAATTTCTACACAGGCACAATAATCAAGGTTCATGAACTTTGAAGACGTGAAGTTGGTGGCTTGTTGGATTGCTCAAACTATTAGATTTCTGTATTTAGATCACCATGGTGTAATTCTTTGTCATTTAATACAATAGTAATGTAAATGGAGTTGAAGTTGCTTTTCTGTGACAGCACTTTCAAACATGGGTTGAATTGGTGCTTAGTATGTGAGTCTCCTGAATGAAAGGTAATGGGTAAAAGATAATTTTGTTCTTCCACAAGCCTCCCTCCGGTCTCAGTATCTACTGTAATATAAATAGGGATCTGTTCTTTTTTGTTTCAAAGAAAAATATGATCATCTACAGAAGTAGGAGACTCAGGAGGCCTTCAACACAATGAAGTCATATAAGGGGGTGGTGATCTAACCTGAGATGATGGGCTGTCAGCAGCTGCAGTTGTAACTGTGCTGAGACAGACAGAATAAGGACTGAAGTAGTGAAACACACAGTGAAGGAAGAGACAGAAAGTCAGGTTCGAGGGAGAGGAGATTCAATGCTGAGAGAGAGAGAGAGAGGGAGAGGGTGACAGAAAGACAGATAACAAAGGGGATAGAGAACCACAAAAGAGACAGGAGACTGAATTAGAGTGCAGGCAAGATTGGAGCTATACTCTGCCAAGCTGCCCCTCTCAGCATGGGGCTTGTGCCTATTTCCATCCCATCAGCCCGCCCCATCTCTGTCATGCTCTTTCTGCTCAATTTCATGACATGCCACGTCCAATGCTGAATCAGTGAATGAATTATATTACCTTATGCTGATACTACTGAAGCACCTCCAGCAACTGAAATACAATTCATCACTCATTTCTGCTTGGCTTTTGTTTTCCCCTAGCCAGTATTCCCCATCTCCAGTGAAACATGTATCCCATTGCGGTCCCATCTTTTATTCCAACCTTCTTCTACTCAGTCTATTTTTTGTATTTATTCCCATGCCAATAAATCTTCATAAATCCAGCAACAATGAAAATACATTAAAATATAGTCTGCCTGTAGATATCAAGTCAATTGTAAGTATCTCTCAGGAGCCGGTTACACCAGCTCTTTGTAAGTTTAAACCGGTCTAGTTAAGTGCTAGCTAGTTTTCATGCATCTCCAAATTAAAATCAGTTCTACCACAAATTGCTTCCTGCAAAACAACAATTACCGGTACTACAAATGTACAAATTTTAAATTTGTATATTTTTGTTGGATTTAATTGATTAGATATGAATGCCATATGAATGATATGAATGCTTATTGACCCATGAGTCTACTCATGGTTGGAAATGGGAAGCAAACAAATGGTGGGCTGCAGCATAGCCCACCAAGTCCACTTTTGGCAAGTTATGATTTAATTTGCCACCCAACTTGCATCCTTCAAATATTGTCACCTGGGTCAAATTACTACAGTTACTCAGCATTTAAGTTTAAGCTGATGCTGAATAGTTGGTTTATATTTACATTCATGTCTTTTCAAGTTCCAAACAGTTGCAAAATCTGTTCTAATATGGATTTTGACTTAAAAAGCCATCATGTCATATTATAAAAATGTTATTCTGGTATGATGTGTTATTTTGTCACCTCCCCTGTCACATCAAACCCATCACAAACTTATCTGCCTCTATTCCTCACTGTATCCACATTTTTCTCTGCTTCCTCTCTATTGCTTTCTGTCTCTTAGTGGTTCTCATCGTCTTTGATGTCTGTTGAGTGTTTTAATGAGTTTGTTGTTGACGGTTGCTCTGCTTCCCCTTCTCTCTCTGCCATTCGTCCTGCCTGCTGGGTTTAAGCCACAGGAGTGCCAACACAAGTCAGACCGAGTTCTATCTACACACACACACACACACGCACATACACGTGCACACAATTATGCAAAGACTTTGTTTGGTCACTCATCCAGGGATACACATTTTCATATACAAAAAGGTTTAGTGCCCTTATTAGTTGATGTTATCTATGCAAAAATAGACATGTCTGAAAACATGCATGCTCAAATGTGTAGTAGATGTTTATGCAGATATACTTACTGAGTCATACACATATGAAACACATACATGTATGTAGAGGACAGAGGAGTTTGTTACACTGCAGCCTCATGGGAGGCAGCTGTGTTCTGATGTATTAATCATCTTCATCTCCAGCTTGCTAATTAATGACCCATCTGTCCCCTCTCACTGATGTTCAACTTCAAACTCCCTCATACACAAACAAACATACACACAAGGGTGCAACACAACACCCAAATGCTCATTCCACTGATGTAACTCCCAGACTAGTTTCAGGCAGACAAATATTAACAGACAGTGTGAGCCACACAGTCTCATCCACATCCGTGATTATGAAAAGTATTTTTGTGTCAGGGAGGAGTTTTTGTGTTTAGGTCGCAGACATTGTGTGATCAGACCAGTGAGGCTTGATTGTGTGTGTGTGTGTGTGTGTGTGTGTGTGTGTGTGTGTGTGTGTGTGTGTGTGTGTNGTGTGTGTGTGTGTGTGTGTTTCTGTGTGCACTTATGAGAGTGTATGTGTATGTGTTCATAGGCTTATCAGGTGAGCCCGGGCAGAGTGTCAGATGCGGTAATGGAGGCTTCAAAGACAAGTGCTGCGGTGAGTTCCCTGGCTGCCTTTTACCAACCCTCCCTCCCCCCACATACACCCTCCTCCTCTTTCCACTTTCCCTCATCCTCTGTCCCTGCTGTTGGGACATAGAGAGGCAAGCAGAGTCAAACAGACAACAGGCAGACAGCTTAAATCAGGTTGAGAGATATTGAGAAGATATTGGAAAGCAAGGCAGCTGTCTGACAGAGAGACAGATGGACAGACAGATAGTGGTGCAGTCAGACAGTCAGCGTTGTGGCCAGGTGCTTGTCCAGCCCACCTCCCTTTCACTTGCATGATTAGAGACCAACTTCAAACACCCGCCGCTTGTCTGCTGCTTTGCTTTGCTGTTCTCTTTGCAGCTGTGGTTGTTGTTCTTGTTCTTGTTGTTTTGATGCCCATCGTCGCCACCACCATCGTTGATTTGCTTTCTTTGAACGGCAGTTCTATTTCTGGCTCACTGTTCGCTTGTTTCCATTTTCATGTTTTGTACATGTGTTTGAGTGAGTCTATTTGTATCTGCGTGTGTGAGTGTGTCTTGCAGTCACAGCTGAGTGTTAGTAATTGAGTGTTTGTTCATTAAAATCACAAATATTGGTACAGTAGATTGGTTTCAATTTAGACATGGTTGTTTTCATGGCTAGAGTATGACTAGGATGGGTAATAGAATAACAACCTTACTAATTTTTAAATTTATGTATATAAATATAAATAAAGGTTGATTGATTGAGTTTGATAATGATGCAGGTCTAAACTTTAAAAGTATTATTAGTTTCAAAAGCTGATTTCAATGTATTGAGGTGTCACTCTAAATAAACAGCCTTGAGCATTAGCAGAGTGCTCTACTTTGATCTAAACAAATGCTCAACAAGACTTTTGTTTTTTTTGTTTTTGTTTTTTTTAATGATATATATACAGTATATATGTCAGTGTAAGAAAAGTCTCTTTCATTATTACAATATATGGGCCAATATTACACTTTGTGCGCCATTAACTGTGTGGTTCAATGAAAATCCTTCATCCTGCAACCACCACTGCAACTTTTTCTGTGCCATAAGCTTCCATAGCATTTGAATGCATGACAGAGCAATGATATAATAGACGTCACCAATTTATGCTTCATGTAGAGGTTGCCAGATTAATTTAAATGAGAATTCTGGCCATTTTTAACCCTATATTATTTCCTGAGGGTTGCACAGTGCTGGGGGAAGCAAAAAATGTGATTAAAAATGATGCAACCAAACCAGAGTTCTCCCATTGCTACCGGAGCTTCGGGATAGCCATATGCTAACTATGAAGGCAACCTTTTTAACCATATTGGACCTGTAAACACACTCATAAAACCAATCCAAGACCTGTGGTGCATGAGTCGGGTCCTTATGAGACACCACTGTGTGCATTAAACTCATATAGTGTGGCAAAACATGGAGATATATGGACATTACTGCACTGCTGGATTATTTCTTTTTGTATGAAGTCAGAACAACAATCATTTTTGTGGATTTAGTGGCTGGCAGACACTTGACAATCAGCTTTCAATAGAGTTATCTAAGGTGAGTGACTCCATGCAAAAACACAAAGTTCATACTGTTTCGCTACACTATATGAGTGTACTGGTTTTCTGAGTGTGTTTAGAGGCGCAATACGGTTAAAAACCACACTATGGTGGTATAGAGATAGAGTGCTTGTCACGTAGAGCTTTGCACATAAGCAGCTGACCCCGGTTTGAACCTAGGTTTGAACCCCGGTTTGAACCCCGGCCGGAACGATCCTTTGCTTCATGTCTCCGCCCTCTCCCTCCCATTATTTCCTGTCTGACTGCTGTACAATAAAGGCATCTGTGCCAAAATAATATTTAAAAAAAAAAAAAAAGTAAACAAAGGTTGCCCCCATAGCATATAGCTATCGCGAAGCTCCGGTAGCCACGGGAGAACTCTGGTTTGGTTGCATCATTTTTAGTTGCATTTTTTGCTTCCCCCAACACTGGCTGACCCTCAGGAAAATGAGATAAGGAGTCTCCTTTAAATGACAACAATGGCATGTGTTCAGCTATAAAAAAAAGTCTTTATGTATATAATTTGACCTGTCTTGTCTGTGTAAACTGTGACATATATATGCTAATGTTTCTTCTTGTCTTCTTATTCGTGGTCTTCCTCTTTTTCCTTTTATCCCTAATCCTCCTCCCCCTCTTCCTCCTCTCTCCTCCTTCTTTCTTTATCTCAACAGCAAACTTTGGAGAACAACCTTACCAACCTAGTGAAGAGGAATAGTGAACTGGAGAACCAAATGGCCAAACTCATCCAAATCTGTCAACAGGTTGANGTGTGTGTGTGTGTGTGTGTGTGCGCGCATGTGTGTGTGTGCGCGCGTGTGTGTGTTTGTGTGACACTAACAAAAACATTGTAAGATTCTCCATTGATCCCCATAGCATGACTGAAAACCCAGTCAGTTGCTTGAATGATTTGTCACTTGACATAACACAGCCTCCCTGTCACACCACTAAAGCTACCCTAGATTTTAGTTTAATCCGATTTGCTTCCTCATCCAACACAATCAATAGGCCAAGCTTCAAAAACAATCACATAAGAAGCATGAGGTTTCAGTTATTGGTTCCTGGTCTATGAATAGCTGGGCAACATGCAAGAAAGACAGTTTTGAGGGCTGATGGCCTTTTTTATTCTTACTCCCTCTATCTCACTCTCTTTCCACCAGAGAAACCATGAACACCCAAGTCTGTCACTGCTATTGATTGTGTACAGCTTACTGCCTCTGCTACTGGCGAGTATAGCGAGTATTCTGACACCATGCTTCTTACACTTTGTCTCTCACACTGGAACATTTGTGATTGAAGAAATACAATGGTAAAAAAGAGCCTCCCTTGCTTTCTTTTTTCCTAAACTCTCTGTGGTTAGGATTGTGGTTGAGTTTGCGATACTATCAGCATTCCATTCTTTCAGTTCCCTTCACTGGCTGCTGATCAAATATTGATTAGTCTCAACACAAAATGAATTTCTATTGCTTATATCAGGTTGATAAATGCTCTGCATGGCAATGTTTTTTTTGGGTTTTTTTTACACATTTTACAGTGATGCTTGAAAGCTGAATTAGCTATACCAGTGAAAGAGAACACATACATTAATATTAACGTAAACTTTACAGTTACTAAAATTTCTTTTTGTAGAATAATCTTGTTATCAGTGTACTGTATTAAAATTGATAACAAAAGATATCAGAAAGGTTTAGTGATCTTATACTTTGCCAGTGGTAGCAGCTCAGACAGCCAGAGTCAAACCATGACTCAAGAACAAAGGATGAAATGGAGTAGCTTTCAGTAAATCTCCAGCCTCAAATTGTTTAAAGGGTTGATTACGTAATTCAGAGAACTTCAAACATTGAAATGACCACTTTAGTGTGGGGAAAGCTACAACCACAAGCTCTCATATTACTTACAGTACTTTTAAGGTGTTAACAGCTTAATGTAATGCTTTTACCGTGTTATAAACTCAGATTTAGTGCCACTTCAAGGTCATCTATAACTTGTAATACAGTTACATTCTGCTTTCAACATTGGTTCCCATGCATCTCATTATGTTGAATATGATTTTTAGGATGAATTACTGTTGCAACACTCAACAGTTTAATTCCCACTGGCGCCAACTATACAAGAAATTTATGCTCCAAAGTCAAAGCAGATAAGATTATCTGTCAAATGACATATATCTTAGTAGTGGAAACTTTATTTGACTTGTCACAAGCCAGTAATGTTTCACAGCTCACCCACTTCAATTTAGCGGCAACCTTGGAGAAGTGTTTGCACACTCGTGTCCTGAGGTGAACCCTTACCTGTCTGCAGAAAATTATACCTCAGCTACTCTTGTCACTGTTGACCTCCTCCATTTGGGCTCATGCTGTGATTTAATGAAGGGACTGTGTGAAGCCAGCCAGAGAGTACTAATGCTTAGCCATCATGTGTTGACTGCACCACATCACTAACATGTGCANCACACACACACACACACACACACACACACACACACACACACACACACACACACACACACACACACACTCCGACTTGGCACACTCACTCTTAATATACACCATAATTTTCTCTTTGAGATTTGACATTAATGGCTTCAGAGGACAAATGCAGTTTGGTGCAGCCATCACTCCGTGTGCAATTCATTTCTTATTAGCTAGACCTGACTATTTTCTCAGAGTCACGCTGAGGTCCATGAATAACAACTCATGCAGCTGCTCACCCAATCAAAATTAAATGATCGCTGTGTGATTCATTAAGTACAGACAAACTGTTTCAGCAACAGCACATGGAGAAAAGAAAAAAGTCTGTCTTCTTTTGTCTCTGTCTGCATACCAATGTTGTACTACTGCCAACAACAACAACAACATCTCATCACTTATTCATCAAGAAGAAATGAGGAGCAGTAGCATGCGGGAGAACATGCTCCACTGACTCATAAGCAAATTATTAAAAAAAAGAAATATATGTTTTCCCTGTTTGTACCTATTCTGAGCTATTCTTCTATTTGATATGAATGTCAAAGGGCTAGTTTAATTATTAATGGAGGGGAAGATGGAGGATAATGTTTTCAGGGGTGTTCACATTAATGTGCAGTGGTTCCAGAAGAAGAGAGAAGGACAAATGAGAAAAAGACGAGGAAAAATGGAAATGCTTGGAAAGTAGAAGGGGAGGGAAGCAGCAAAGGGAAAAGAAAGGAAATGATAAAAGGCAGAGTGGAGAGGGCAAGCAGATGAAGAAGAAAAAAGGATGTGTATGTTAGCATGGCTACAAATGATCTTTTTGACCCAAACAGATACAGGCACTGTGCTAAAGAAAATGTTAAGCAATGATGCAATATAACACAGGCATTTTTGTTGGAGTGAGAGATGTGCATGCAAAGTAAAAAAATCTCTGAAGGGCTTTGAATGTGACCTGGATTCTTTTTCTCCTTGTTTGCACCATGCGCTATCGGTGCTGAAGATATGATCTAATACTGTGTGAATCAGCTTCCAATGTTTCAGCTCACACAACAGCAATACAGCCCAGTTCTCCCGCAGTTCTCTTCAGGGAGTTATCTCTTTAGTTTTAGAAAAGATACATTGACTTGATGCTGTGTTGGATGTTTCTTTCTTGGTAGGCTGCTTCCCTTATCACAATATTTGGTATGGGATTTTTTAAATATCTTGTGCATGATGACTCATAGAGTAGATGGCATGATTTGTAAGCATTTGCAATGACTGTTGTTGGGGTAACATCTAAAGTACTCAATGCCATGTTGCTGGCTGGATGTTAATAGGCAGTGGAGAAGATTATTATTTTAATATTCCAAACTATGCTATTGATCTCACAATGTAACATTTGGCACCTCTTGATCACCATTGTCTGCACAAACATTCCCACATGTTCTTTCTAGCAGTCATCTAGCCCTACATGATGTATTACCACTTTGATAGTAAAAACCCCTGCCATGTGCTATGGTATGTACCCATACCACTGCAACATTAGTTTCTCCTCAACTTCAAATGGACATCGTAAGGATGCATATTGGGGCCTTTGTTTTGAGCATATTTCCAATTAATTCCCATGGAGCTGCTTCTTTTAAAATTACATAATATCTCCTGTAACACTTGGGACACTTCAGACATTGAACTTGTGACAATATGGTGAAGTTCTTGATTCAGCTTTAACATCCCTTAGCAGCTTGACAGCTGATCAGATTTTCTGTCTCTCCATCTGACAGTGTCTCACAGTACCTTTCTATGCCCCAGTCTTACCCTCTATGTTCATTTTGAATCAGAGATTGTGTTATGATGAGGTGTGCTTGCTGGTAGCTTTTTAATGTGGGTGCCATCTAATAAGGTGTAGGCTGCCTAGCTGAGATACTGTATTTCATGTTAGGGAACATATCATCCAGACACAGCTAATGTGGAGACATAACTGTTTGTGGAAGCAGCCAGTGCAACAGCCAGCATTTCTAACCTCTGGTTTTGTGTTGCCAAGTGGGAGGAAATTAAATTAACTCACTGTTAGGGTTATAAGCTTATGTGTTTTAGAATTAATGGAAAAAGGACAGACTCAGATCAGACAGAAGCCTATTCGATTTTAGAGCTACATGTATGTCTGCTGATTGCACAATGAGCTGTAAGTAATTGCCAAAACCTATCTAGATTTATTTATGTTTAACATGATTCTGTGGTATACAGAAAGTGAATCAGCTGTGTGAAGATAGTTGTAATGCTGCCTAACCCTTTGTACCCGGTCTTATCTCACCCATCTTTGCCTTTGACTTTTTGCTGCCATCAGTGAGGTCACAAATTCCCCCATTGTAGTTTATTTTTGCTATATTTTTGCTATATTTGCATTCACAGTAACTTCAAAGTGGAAATTACATGTTATTCAAATTTGAAGCCTAGACTGAAAATCAGCCAGACATGGATTCCTCATAACTGCTTAAATCCAGTTGTGATAAAATTGATAATAAACGACTAATTAATGTATTGAGTTTCTCTTTTGAAAAGTAAAGGAGACACATGGTTAAACGTTTTCCTTTATAAAAGAAAAGGTAAATCTGGTTAGCACATAAAAGCTCAAATAAATGCTTTGTTAGCTAGTTTTAAAATTCATTGCCAGTCAAATAATTATCGCGTCTTCTTGACATAACATGATCATGATATATGTCTGGCATTTGCATTTTCTTTCACTCTATTGTATCCATAAAGCCATTCTTCCCTGTTTTTAGAGCCAGGTGCCACTTGGCATCATAAATCTCTGGGAACCTCTCCAAAATCTGTGGACAGCATCAGAGATAAAGCTGTCAGACTGAGTCCTTGCATCTCTCTGAGCAGATCATGTCTCAGTGAAGGAGACGAACAGAGAGGGAGCAGTGAGAGAGAAATTAAAGTGGTCAGAGAGAAGTAGACAGAATGGGGACTAGTCAAACAAAGGTAGAATAGTAAAAAAAGAGAAAAGTAGAGTAAAGTAGAACAGGAGACAAGAGACGCTGTTGAGAGTGGAATGAGCACAGAATTGATTCAAGATGTGAGGGGCACGGTGTCAGCAAGAGGTTAGCAGCTTTTCTGAACCTGGACTAGTCCTCATTTAGGCTCGAATGGGTCATTGTGGAAACATTTCACAGTTGTCAGCAATTATTACCCCAGACATCCACAAAGGGTAGACAGTTTAGTTGTGCTCGATATTTGAGTATTTTATATGTATTATATCACAGGGTATCAAGAGTTTACATGATAATTTCTGAAGTAATGAAATAAAATCTTTCTTATTTTTTGTAATAATGATAGAATAATGTGATCATATCACCACAACATAATTCTACTGATAGTCAGTAGGGGGTTAATCTTGAATTATCTCCCAGCCTTGGTGTGACTATGGATTGGATTTAGCAAGTTAATAAAAAAAGATCTGTGGTGATATCACTTGTCTAATTTGTGTAGAAGAAAAATGTTCCAATGTCACTTCATCTTGGGGCCATGATAAAACATGATATTAAAAAAAATACAGATGTGATTTTAATCATATTTTTGGAACTGAGTGACTTGGCATAATATGATAGATATGACATTACCAGCCTTGTTTTTTCAGTGTAGAGCTCATCAGCCTCTCACCTCATTTTTATAATAAAGCATATACTAAATTAAATAATAAAGTCCAAGACACTGTGTTTGCACCATTATGACAAATCTAACTCAAGATCTCATACAGTATACATACAATGGCTGGTAATGGTGAAAACTTTGTGATCTCCATAAGAACATATACTAAAGTTGTTAAAGTGCTTATTAACACAGCATGAGTTTTTAAAGATTTAGTTTATGAAGAGAAATAAGGATGTGTTATGTTAGAGTCTGTGTGTAATTAGAAGTGTTTACCAGGGTCTTATTTTGTTGATGCAGCTCAACAATTTTTGTGACATGGGCACATGGCATTATAAAACAGAATGAGCATTGCAGCATTATTATACAATTCAGTAGCTACATTTATCTCAAGTCAGCAGATTTTGTCAAAATCACAACATAATAAGAGATTACATTGTGGAATTAGAGTAACAGGCAAATATAAGGGGCAAAGACGTGCCTCCTCATTTTGAGCCTAGTTCACCTCTGTGTGATTGACAACATCTGAATGACTGGCACTCTACGCCATCCACTGCTTGGCCACATGCCTCAGTCAGTTCATTAATGACTGAAACAGCACAGAGTGGGTAGTGAATAGGAACTGTCAGTCATGTGAAGCCATTAAAAATGCAGCTGCATACTGTAGCTGTTTGTTTTATTTTTAGTTCATGAGTAATACAGTACTCATGTTTACCAGATAAAATATGAGTGTATGAACTTAATCCTGACATAATCCTGGAGCTGAATTCAACCTAATGATGAGAGCATAACATATTTGCCCAATGTAACCTCTGATGAAACAGAACCAGAGAGGGAGAATATTCTTTTAAATTTAAGTTTGTAATTTTGTATTTAATGATTATACTGTTATAATTGTGTGCCTTGTGTGCTACATTTGGATTATAATGGACTATAATACATTTGTCTGTTTTGCTGTATGCCTACATTTTATTATTACAGTGTATTCATGATGGCTGATGTCAACACGTGGTTGTGATATTTGTAAGCTTTTGTTTAAGCTTTATGAGGTAATGACTAGATGGGACTTAGTGGGTTTCACTTACTGTAAATGTCAGCTGTATTATATCAAGATAATTGTGCAGTCATGTAAAAATAGAGAGTCTGGCCTCTCAAGAAAAGCAACACGATAGGTCGCCAGAAATGACATAGTTACGTTTGAGTGACAGATACCATCTAGTGTGTGTAGTAATTATGGCCCAGAGAAGTGGTACAGTTCAGATGATGTCTGCTAAGTATATAGTTGTAGTATTTTTTTTCATCAACCAATAGTCTCAAGAACTCCAGAAATAAGATCCTTTTGTTAAACTTCCTGGCATATTACATGTGGTCCAGCTGTTTTCCTGTTGTAGATTGAATGTTTTTTATTGATTTCACAAGTGCTTTTGTAGCAAGAGCAACTGGGAAGTCTTCGACAATGAAAGTGTTTTCAGTCTTGCTATGGTTGTTTTTTTACATATTCTAGTAATACACCTTAACAAGGATTTGACACTATAATTCCAGTGCACCTGCAGAGGAGACTCAGGAATAGAGTGATGTGCAGTAGGTGACAATGTTTGTGTAGTCTGGAGTGAATAATAATGTCAGGAGTGGGAAGAGGAGAAGTAGGAGTAAGAGGAGATTTTGTGTGAGGTGACAGAGAGGAGGACGGAGATGATGATTGTGTCCGTAACTCTAAGCTGCCAAGTAGCTTGGTTGTAATTCACTGTGATCCTGGACGCCTGCATTTATCCTACTTAATTACTAACCTGGAGTCATAAGGTGGCTCTTTGCAGAATTAATTGTGTGTGTGTGTGTGTGTGTGTGTGTGTGTGTGTGTGTGTGTGTGTGTGTGTGTGTGTGTGTGTGTGTGTGTGTGTGTGTGTGAGAGAGAGAGAGAGAGAGAGAGAGAGAGAGAGAGAATAATGAGGCTTAAGTGATTTGGTGTGTTGTAATGAGCTTTGTGGAGTGATGAGTAGAACTTAGTTGTTGGGTAAGTAGTTTTATAGTCTGCAACATGACAAAGTCACATCCTTGTAAAAATTAGGGGATGAGGATCAAAAAGAGATTAACCTTTCCACAGATATAGTGCCACACTATCGCTGTTATGTGAATGCATTTAAGGATAATGTTTTACAGATACTTATATGTGTGTTCTTTTGTCAACATGTATAGAAACAATATCCACTTGTGGTAAGACCTTAACAACACAAAACCTGATGACTGCTTTTCATAGAAAAGGTCTCTGCTCACAGTATGTTCTGTGGTATATGGTGAGATCAACTTCCTTGCACAGTTGGTCAACTACAGAAAACACTCACCAGTTCTTCCATGTCTATAAAGGCTTCAGCACCCAGTCAAGCTCTTACAGCAGTGTTGTTTATGAATATTTGTGGCCATAAAGGCCATCCTTCTTGGCAAGCCTCTCTTTGATGTGTTAGTGGAATTCCTCCTCTACAGTGTACCTTTTCCAGATACTTTTGAAATGAAAGCTTCCAGCAGTCATCACACTGGGGTTTTCTGTTCAAGTGTATTCTGAAGCGAATCTGTAATTTTTCTGTTTTTTGTCAGTTCTGAACTGGTTTCTGCAGACAAACTTGCGGTGACTCCAGTCATGAGTGTGGAGTTGCACTAAAAAAGTATTGCTCTGAGTATTTTAGTTTTACTTTGAGGCAACTTATGTAGGAAATGTCTATGTGTATGGTCGAGTTTTCTGTGGTGGAGAAAGGTGGATAAATTCCTTTTTTAAGCCCCTGCCTCAGCTGTTATGGAACCGTTTGGTCCAGTTATTCTACAATTGGCAGACCTGCTGGTAGCTGTTGAGTGTGACAACTCAGCAAACATCCTCAGTGTTTCACTTACACCTACCCACACGTGTTTGAAGTTGGCTGTTCATTTGGTATTGGCATGAGATGTTGAACCGTTGTTGGTCCTAAAATAATCACAGAATCTATTAAATTGGACTGGTGTAAGCAAATTTTGTTAATGAATTAATGAATGTCAGCACAAGCCATTTTTTGGGCGCTTTGTTAATGAGGAGTGGGAAAATGGCAACAACTCTCAACCTAGTTCTTGTTTATAATGAGTGAAATAAACATATTTTGAAATAAGTATAACCCTTTGAATATTATATAGTATTTCTCAGCATATTTTGATCTTTCCTGTATAATAAGATATTACTGTTGTGCACAAGAACAAGAAGAGGTTGTTTAAATCCAGCAGCAATGTTCCCATTTTTATGAGCTATGATAGTCTTCCCCTTTAGAAAGGAATAGGACATTCTAGACAAATGAAAAATGAATATCTACATCTGGCTTTGTGTTGTGGTTTTCTGACTAATTACAATGCTCACTCAATGAAGGAAAGTAGACCTATACAGTTTTATCCAGTACATGAGATCCCTTTTCCTGGATCAATGCATGCTTTGTAATGTATAAAGATTTATATTTTTTCAGTGACATAATTAACAGCTTTGAAGTCACTTATCTCTGTTTTGTTCATTATGCATTGATTCTAATACAGGTTCACATCTTGCTAGAGGCAGTTCTTCCTAGTGTGAAGAATGCTCAATAATATGCAAAATAAATGACGTGCTCTGTATGCAAAGACAGAATACATTGTAACAGATGATGACATGATTTATGGTGTATTTGTTCAGATACATGAATGTAAGCCTGAGATGACTCACTGCAGAATATCTGTATAGTGGGGGTTTCTCAGTTTGTATGTGCTTCTCTCTCTAGGTAAACACAGCCATGCATGAAGCCAAGCTGGTGGAGGAGTGTGATGAGCTAGTGGAGATCATCCGCCAGAGAAAACAGGTCATTGCTGTGAAAATCAAGGAATCCAAGGTAAAGTAGTCCCAGGACACCACTATATACTACTTTCTAAGTCATAGGTCTGACTTTGGACACATATTTGACTCAAAAAATGATCTGGAAAATATGTAATTTAGTTTTAATTATGTAGATGAGTGACTTAAGTCATGAATTGTCCCATTAATTGTTTTGCTAGAAGAACTTCAAAACAAGCAAACAGGCACACCACCCTTATTATCACCATAAGAAATTAATATAAGATCCAACATAAATGTGACAGCATTATGTTCCTGTGGTGCAGTTGTCCTTCTGGTCATCTGATGAATCTAACATTCACAGACATTTTACTGTCACTCAAATTTTGTCCCCACCTTCTCCTGAGAATAACACCGGCATCATGGCTTCTTTTCATCACCAGCTACTAGTTGCTAATTTTGTCTGTCTGCTGTTTGGAGCTAGGTTTACAATCAGTTTGGCTAAGCTATTGCACAGGAAAGTCTCGCCTGCTGCTAGTAACAGATTTGAATTCAAAATGGCTAGAGTTCAACAGAGCTGCAGAGATGAAGGGTAATCCTCCATGGGTTTGTCAATATGATCAATTACAGAAAAGCATTTGTTCATATACAAAAAAAAAACTGATTGATACAGTTATTGACTGAGAGCAGACACGTGTAACATTTATTAAATTCACATTATTTCATGTTTTTGTCTCATTGCTGTTTGGATCAACCAGATTGGCAAGTATATCTCTCATAAACTAGCATTTGGGTCAGAGTCCATTTGTAGCAAAACAGTGTTTTTTCTACAAGAGGATGAATATGTGAGCAGTAGAGCATTGGACAGAATATATTTGTCCAGGTCTTTCCTTGTTGCAGTGCTAGGTATTTTTTTTTAAGTTGCCTCTGCATTTGCCAGCTTCTTTACCCAAACAAACATCATATGAATACTTCTGGAAACATGAAAAAGAAATGGAAGGAAAAATACAGTGGGCCTCCCCCACATGTTGGCAGCCGACCTGAATGTGCATGGAATGATTTGAAGATGGCAGCAAAGACTTGTCTTGCTGTTGTTATAAAGAGAATCTTAAGACTTACTGGNTGTGTGTGTGTGTGTGTGTGTGTGTGTGTGTGTGTGTGTGTGTGTGTGGGTGGCTGGGTGGTTTGTCCTGTGAATGCCTGGGGTTTCAAGACAGAGGCAAACTCTAAATCTCACCCTCCCAGAGGTGAAGTTTTAAGTGCTTGTGGAAGATCCTCTGAGGCAGCAAAAGAGCTTTGTCAAGAGATGAAAGATTNTGTGTGTGTGTGTGTGTGTGTGTGTGTGTGTGTGTGTGTGTGTGTGTGTGTGTGTGTGTGTGTGTGTGTGTGTGTGTGTGTCAGAGTGAGTCTGTGGTGATTGCAGACAAAGAGTAAGGCTTGTTCTCCTGAGAATCTACCTCTGTAAAACGGTGCTGAGCAGAGGGTAGAGCAGTAAAATGTAGGAGACAGAGGCAAGAGGGAAGCACAGAAAAACACCGGAGGAGTGCTAGATTGATGTCAGCTTGCAGGTGATGTGTTAATGTTTAAGGCTGTTTAAGGGTCAAGAAGGAAAGGAATGAAATGAACCTTAAGTTATTGCAATAGTCAAGGAAGTGTTTAAATGGAGGAAAGGAGAGGAGAGGAGAGGAGAGGAGAGGAGAGGAGAGGAGAGGAGAGGAGAGGAGAGGAGAGGAGAGGAGAGGAGAGGAGAATTTTTGTTATTGTTTGGGTTTTTCTTGTTTTTCTTTCTTGTGATTTCCAAAATACTGCCTGGTACTAAACTGGTAAAGGTCAAGGAAAAATTTTGCTTATGGTTTAAAAAAAATTAGTAGGAAATAGAATAGTATCTGAATGGTAATGCCCTGTCAGTCATATGCTTTATAAACAAAAACATGATTTATTGTAGGCATTTTAACAAATATCGAATGCTGCCGTATTTCTACCAAGGACATTCTTCTAAAGGGAAGTGTTCAGAGGTGACTGTGCCACAGAATAACAGGATTATGCAGGCATGATCAGGACAAGCAGAGCTGTGCAAGGTGCTCCCAGTCTCTCTCTCTCTCTCACCTCCTCTCAACAACCTCTGTCTCTCTCTAAGGAGACTGAGTGCTCATGCTTAATCTCTCCCTTTCTCAAACAAAACACAGACTATTCTCATGTCCTGATATGTGTGAGCATCTTTATGATATGACTGTGCTTGCTTTTAATCCTTATCTGCCTATTTTAACTGCTCCATGAGTATGAAAATATTTTCGCATTAGTGGGCCTTATTCCCATGGAGGCACAATGACTATACAGTTTGGTATTTTCCTGACCTTGGAATTGACTTTGCTTGTCTTTGTGGGATTGTGGTGCCCAGTACAGAGGGCAAGGGCTGTGCAAGTGCAGCATATGTGGTTCAATTCCAGCAGCAGACCTTTGTCTCTCTCTTTGCTTGTTTCCTATCATAACTCTACAGTGGCTTTATAAGAAAGCCATAAAAATGTCCCAAAAAGGCAATTCATAAAGATGAACATGAAAGAAAACTTTGGTAAAGCAGTGTGTGTTTATTTATAAATTAATGTATGTGATTGTTATATCTATAGTCTACAAGTGCTATAAAAAGCGAAAAAAAACTTTCTATACAGTAGGCACCTTAAAGGACAACTTCACTTTTAAGATGCAGCTCTATTGCTCAAGCTACCTGAGACATGCCATTACCGAAGATGCAAGAAGTTTTGATCCAACCTATGAAGGTCTCCCGGAGCAGAGAGTTAGCACTAATGCTAACCCATGGGGGCAGAATTTTGATGTCCCACTTCTTACAGTATAGGCTTTGTATCCATTATTTTAAGACAACAGGCCAACTGTGTGTTTACTGTAATTAAATTGTATTCAGATAACAACCAAACTGCTACAAACTCCAAAGACCTCTACTGTACATACAGTACATCAGACTGGTTGGTATTCTGCCTGATTATGCAGGAGACGTACTTGGATTACTCATTATTACTGCCTCCTTTCCAACTGTTTGCAGCAGTCTGACATTTCATATTCTTTAAACTGAAACAATGCGATGCAATCACTTATACATGGAGGGATTATGAGAGACCCATCCCCTCTGCTGCACAAGAGAAAGAAAATTCACAACTTCACAGAGTACTGAAGAAGAAACTAGAACACTGGTAGGCTGACACTACAATATTTTAGTTATGATTAAATAGACATTTCCATTTCAGATTCAGATGCAGTTTTAACACTCACTCAGACACTCACATGCACGTGCACACACTCACACAAACACACACACACATACACAGACAGTGCCATATTGTCCATTATTGCAAGAGAGAGGCAGTAATCATCTCTGAAATTGTTGTTTGCGGCATATGTTGCCAAATAATAACCCATCCATTAAACCCGTCTCGCTTCTTGTCTCGCTGCGGTCAACAACCTGCTCAAATATCATTTATAGCGACAACAGATTATGGTGGACTTAGAAGAAGAGGAGCAAAGACGTCAACTGAAAACTCCATTAAGTCACCAGCTTAGTGAGGCTTCTAAGCAGAGTGACTTTTCCAGCAGTAGAAAAGTGAGTGTACATTAGATACTGTTTTAATTCTTTGAGAGCTTTTGATGACAAGCTCTTAACCGATTGCCACCCAGTGAGTTTTTTTTTCCTGAATTCTTATTTGCATAATTCAAATCCTGCAAGCAAAAATATATCACTGGAAATATAAATGACTAATCCTTTGAAGGTACCCAAAATTTTGAATGTTGTTTCTGCTCTTTTAGATTGATTTGGTGTTTAGAGATTCAGATTGTCAGCTGTAAATGAATATGTGCTGTTATGAGAGAATCAAGCAACTTTTCTTTAACCTTTGCTATTCAAAGTTTCACTAAGGTTTCATTTAACCACTGGAATGTTTCGCTTCGTGTTAAAACTGCTCCACTGCTCACCTTCTGTTGACAGTCTCAAGCTTCACAAGCAGCTTGTGTTATTTCCCGTGGAGAGTTTCATCAGACTAAGTTCATTTGTGGAATCAGGATATGAGCCCTAATGAAGATAAATAGATTACTTTGGTTTCAAATAAGCAGAGAATTGCTTCCTTGTGTTCTTTCGGAAATCATATTACAATTCACCCATTGACATATTACAGTCAAGTGGGACCACATCATAAAACCGTGTGTGTTTGCATATTTGGAGTTTGAACCCTGACTGAACTGACTGTCCTGCCTTTCTGATGAGCACAATATGACTGTTTGTGGTAGGGATTGAGTGGGTTAAATGATAAATATTATTACGGTACATTACATATTTAACTCTTGTGTAGCCATCTTGAATTCTGTGCTGGGACAATTGAAATGTGTTTTTAACTGCACACCAAGTGCAGACCAGACAGATAAGCATATGAAAGGCTTCTGGTGTTATGATTTATTTGGGGAATGCAAGAGCACTGAATCCTGCAGAATGTAGTTTGTAGTCCATCTTTTTCTCTGGGGAACATTGGCGCATATGAGTTAACAGTTAACCACAGAGTAGGACCTCGTGTTTAGACTATCACTATATCAGATAGCAATGTATGATGCTGGATTCATCTGCTCCTCTATTATATAACATGTTCAGGTCAGTGTAAGAATGATGAGACAATCAGACTCGCTTCAACTCTAACCCCATAACCTTGACTCTGTCCCCTCTGCTGCGTTCTTTGTTTCTTCCTGTTTCTGTGTTTTCCTGTCGCTGCCTGCCCATGTGACCATGTTTGCTAATATCACTGAGTGTGAATGTGCTTCTACAGTACATGGAATATACAAGTTTTTTGTATTGTTTTTTTTTGCACTTTTGGTTAGAATATAAAATAGCATCCTAATGTAGATTGTTTTTAATCCTCTTACATAAACTGTGGTAGTGTCCTCTTCTCACTGTTTCTGCAAGTTTAATTAATTCCACATACTGCAAAGATTCTGCTAACAATAGAGTATTTGATCAGTATCCAAATACATGTGATATCTGTCCAAGATTCCCACAGAGGGTTTGTGTTTATTTGTGTGTTGTTGTTTTCTTAATAAAGCTTCAGTCACCATTAGTCTGCAATATGGCAACATGTCTGTTTCACCTTGCAAGCACCATCTCATGGGGTGCAGACTTTGTATCAGTATTTTGGAGCAATTTGGCAGCAGATTGCAATTATAATATTTTGGGAATGTTGAACATATTTGACTGTCACAGTGATGGATACCTCATATTGGAATCATTGGACCATGTTTGGGATATTAGGATATGAGTATAGGGAATTCAGGGATGAGCTTATAAAAGATGAATAATACCAGAGAACTATTATTGTCTGGGTTTTGAAAGTGGTAATTAAGGGCAGTTTACAGCTAAATGTTACTGCACAGTAGAGGAATTAAGTGGTTGCATTTCTGAAAAGGTTCAAAGATAACCTTTTTATACAAGGTATTGTTGTTCTCCTAACAGATAATCACCAAGGTTCAGATTGAGAAAATGAACACAAGATACTGTATTTGTGTGTCTTCCAGGTGATGAAGCTGCGTAAGTTGGCCCAACAGATTGCAAACTGCCGTCAGTGTCTGGAACGCTCCAGTGCCCTTATCACCCAGGCTGAGCAGAGTCTGAAGGAGAACGACCACGCCCGCTTCCTCCAAACTGCCCGAAATGTAGCTGAAAGGTAAGTGGTGGACAGTTTTCACACCTTCAAATGTAATATACATCAAGAGTTTTACCCTGTTGCAGGCTGTAAAATAAATATTTTTACGTATAATATGTATTTGAACATACAGTACACATTTGTTTTTGTTCTTTTTTTCAAGAGCTGCCATTCAGCAAGTTTTGAACTTTTTTCCTCTATTGATCCAATCTCGGAGTAAAGCTGCTGGTGAATCAGCATTATATCAAAAATCTCTAGCTCCCAAGATCAATGTGAGGCTTCTGTTGAAAATCATCTATCATTTAAAGCCCAGATTTGCAGTCTGTTTTTCCACCTGCATACTTCCTCCATCCCTCCTTTCTTCCACAGCCCAGGAGCTTCCCTGCTCTGTCTCTTATGCAGCTATACTGTAGCATCTTTTCTTTGGCTGAGACCACCCTTTTCCAGCACCTGGCTAGACTCTTTATTAACAGGCTTCTTTCTCTTCACTGAGGAACATAACTCCTGCACTGCTCTGTAACCATGCCGGTGCTGTGGTTCAGACTGGCCTCTGCCACAGACTGCTCACTGATGCATAAAACAGAAGTAGGCATATTATTCCACAAAGCTGTACAAACTATGGAGTTGATGTTTGTCTGTTTTGTCTGTGTTGTGATGGGTTTCTTGGCTAACAGATTTCAGACAGTCTCTCTCTCTCTCTCTCTCTCTCTCTCTCTCTCTCTCTCTCTCTCTCTCTCTCTCTCTCTCTCTCTGACTCTCTCATTGACCTTTTTCTTGCCTTCCTGTCTTCTCTCTTGTAATCTCACCTCTCTCACTCCTCCATTTCTATAACACCTCCTATTTTTTTTGCCACTTGCCTTTCCCTCTCATCACCTCACCTGACCTCTTGCCCTCCTCCCCTCCCTCACCTCTCAACCATTCCTGTGACATTTCTGTTTCCTGACCGCTCTCCAGGGTTGCCATGGCAACAGCCTCCTCCCAGGTACTCATCCCTGATGTCAACCTGAATGAGGCATTTGACAACTTTGCCCTGGACTTTTCCAGAGAGAAGAAGATCCTGGAAGGACTAGATTACCTTACAGGTATACGTTGTTTTTGGACCATCATATGTATATTGAATTTAATGATTAAATAATTAATAATTATTTAATCTGGAGACGTTTGACAAATCCTGCTAATTTATCACCAGGGTTCTGGTGCATTTTAAGATGTACTTTATATGTTTCTGTAATGAATTACTTATGTGTTAAATCACACAGGTTCATTGTTACCATTTGTAAATTTGGTTTATATTATGTCGCTGTGTCTTCTACATTCAGCTCCCAACCCACCATCTATAAGAGACGAGCTGTGCACCGCCTCACATGACACAATCACTGTTCACTGGACGTCAGAGGACGAATTCAGCGTCACCTCCTATGAGCTGCAGTACACCATCTACACCGGCCAAACAAACTTCATCAGTGAGTCACCTGTACACACACAGATATATACATCATGATATATACATCATATATCATCAATCACAAATTTAGAATGCTTTTTTTTTCAAACATACACTAATCACTTTTAATTTANCTTTTTTTTTTCAAACATACACTAATCACTTTTAATTTATATTCCTTAATATGTACAGATCAGTGATTGGCTCTTTCTTGAAGCTTGTATCTGCTAAAGTATAATAACAATTCACCAGTCTCCATAACAAAAAATACATACACAGAATCATTCTCACTGACCTTTCTGCAGTTACACAGATAAATAAACTGGAGCACCACAATACTTCAATTATTGCTCAGTCTTATTTTCATATGTTCAATGTTTTATACCAACCATGTTGCATAACCTAGTTTTTAGTCTTTGTTGTCTTCCGTACTTGTATTTATAGAGCGACAGAGCCGAGTTATTAAAACTACTTGGTATAAAAATAAGACATACAGTACATATCATGAGGGCATGCCATTTGTATTTTTTTTCTTTTTTTGTTGAAGCAGTGTGAAACAAAACTCTTCAGAAACAATGAGAATTTAAAATCACTTCTATCTTTTCTCAACCTCCTCCATTTCTCCCTATACGATAAAAAATTATGATTTATGTTTTAGATATTTTGTAAGCTTCTTGGAACTGCTAGTAGAGCAAAATCCGTCATAGTTGTTCATACAGTGTCTCTTTTTTTGCATTAATCTCTAAAGGTGTTTCTCTTTGTTGCTTCTCTTATTAAAATGTATTTACTAGAGCTGCATCATATATAATTGTATTTGTGTTGTAAATTTAAGGAGCAAGTCATTCACAGATTTGTGTTTCATATAATATTTGGAGGGACCCCAAAAACATATTTTTAAAATATTCTGTCCTAATGTATTGTGCTGCAGTATAATTGGTTGACAAACAAAATACTATAAAATGCCACTGAACATTAGAGATTATCTGCATTTCACAGCTTTGCACAACTTAATGGCTTTCCATCTATGGATGTGATTTCAGCAGCTTTAATTGTTTAAATATAACTGAGTAATCTTGAGTCTCTTTAATGTCAAATTTTAAACACCATACATTTTTGATCTTCCCAGACAGGATTAAGTTTAGCTTCTTACTAAAACACTGACCCCCAAAAGCAAATCAGCTGATTGACCATCACTCTGTAGATGAAGGGACAGAAAGGCTGCTATGGAGGAGGAGAGGAATGAACAGGTGAAAATCAGAAGAGTGGATAATGGTTACATAGGGGAGGTGAAAATTACCACTCACTGATATGAAGACTATATAATTAATGTACATAATCATACACACTCAAACATGTACACACACACACACAGACACACACACCTGTGCCCCTCTACTCTTTTCCTCCCACTTTTATCCTTTCATCATCTCCTCTCTACTCTGTGTAGCCTGACATTTATCCATTTAACCATGCAACTCAAGTGCTGCAGCCATTTGAAACATCAGGATACATTTCAGCTGTGATAGACTGAGTGACTCAGATATTCAGCAGTATGCTGCCATATAGTCCTCAGAGATTCACAGGAGAAACTGAGAAAGAGAGAAACCCATTTAGCCTGCCACACCACTTGAGTTTTTACCATCGTATTTTTCTCAAACTTTCCAAGTGGCTAAATGCTCCCACTTGAGCTCCATCCTGTCTCCCTCTTTTTCTCTTTTCCCTGGCCTTGGCCCTCCCAGGAGAAGCAGAAAGGGTCTTGTTAACCCCGCCTGTGCAGTATCATCCAGGCACAGCAGCTGAAAATAGAGTGAGCATGGCGTGCTAGGATAGTGAGGTGGTTAGAGCACATGCCACATATACAGAAGTCTGCAGCCGACCCCGGTTTGAATCCCAGCTGGTGCTGTGATTTGCTGTGTGTCTACATCTCTCCTCTCTCTCCCATGATTTCCTGTCTGGATACTTTTAAATAAAGGTGTCTGTGTCACAAAATCTTTTAAAAAAAAGGAGAAAATAGAGTGAGCAAGTGAAAGCAAATTCCACGAAGAAATATAAGCAGTGTCAAATAGCAAAATAACATTGCAAATAAAGATGTCTTGTACTGTAATTGTGTTGCTCCTACCTGAGGGCTTTTGGAAGTTGTAAGTGTATAGTGCTGCTGATCTGCTTGTTTATCTGTCAACCAACAGACACCTCTGTCCCATTATACATACACGTCTACATCAATATTTTTCACTCTGTCTGACCTTCTGACCAGATGTCATAGTTAATCTTCTCTATATTCCACACACAATCACACATATTGTAGTCCTCCAGCTCTGGTTTTATGATGTCGATGCCTGCAATAAAGACAGAAAAAGATATCAGGGATACAGAAAATGAAATTAAAACAGAATAGCCAAGTGTAATGACTAATAATTTATGTAGAACTAAAATGTCACTATGTGACTTCCATTTTAGCCATCATTATTTATATTATTCACATTCTCTTGAGGTTGTGCTCTTATTTCAGACAGTAATGGTGATGTAAACAGCGTGTTCATATGTATCTATTTCAATCAAGTCACAAATCTTTAATCAATAACATGTCACTAAGCAAAACAGATAGGTGTAAATGTTATGTCACTTTTTGCTGAAACAGGTTTAATCTGGAATTGCTAGAACTGATCAAAGCATATCTTAACAACATGCAGCATGCCTTTCCAGGTTTTAGTTGTTTTATTATGGATTTAAAATATATTTAATATGTATCATTTTAAAGGGATAGTCCACAATTGGGAAGTACACTTACATGGTGGAGTTTCAAGTTGCCTCACAAGTTTGCAGTGATGACAAAACTTCAAGAAATCACTTCTGTTCTTTGACGCTTTGATTTTTGCTGATTTGTGTGTTAATTAGTGAGCTTTAGAAGTGCTAGAAGGCAGGGTTTATTGCCTTTGGGATAAAGCCAACCTCAACCTCTTCTCAGTTTTTATGCAAAGCTGCAGTAAGCTAACAGTATTATGGTGAAATGTTGAAATGTGAGATGAATGCAAAAATAAGTTAATAATTGTAGTTATTTAGTTCCATCTCACTTTACCATAGTGACCTAACTGCAAGGTTTAGGAGCAAATAGTCTTACTATTGTCATGCTCATCGGTTCATCAGAAAATAAACAATTCATTAATTAGTTGTTCGTCAGTCAATCAACCCCATAATGTCTGCCTTGTTCAGCTGAATCACTTTTATTTGTAGTGCACTGTGCCTGCAACATCTCCACATGACTTCATCCATTTTTCCTCAGTTTTTATTTCCAGTCTTTACTTTTTTCTGGGAATCTTAAATTTTAACCAAGCTATGAAAACTACCTGCTGACCCTTCCTACCATCTATCATTCATATGTATTCATAAGCACTGACCTGTGGTGAAGAACTAACATGATTATTACAGGTGAAAAGCAGAATCACAGTGGGTATTAAGACAGCTCAGAGAGTGGTTAAATCTATCTTTCTGTTTCTCTCCCTCTCTCTCTGTATCCTGGCAGGGTGTCTCTAGCAGAGCAGCAGAAAAATTATTCTGTGTAGCAGTGAAATTACAACAAGGTTTCAGTCATTGCTGAAAGGTTATCAGACAGCACTAGATGCAGTAAAGTTAGCTATGCACCAAAAGATAGATTGAGGTGAACTTCATGCACTTTGTTTCTTTTATTGATGTACAGCTACTCTCTCACACATGCACACTCTGTTCCTCCAGGAGAAAGCCAGTGTAGTACTTACATATGAATGTGCGCACACACACACACACACACACACACACACACACACACACACACACACACAATCACCATTAACTCTATATTGCATCATCAAAGACAAACCCTCATCCATCCCCAGGATACTTTGTGTTTTTGTGCCCCTCTCATCTGTCAGAGTGACATACAAAGACACAAACAGACACACGTGCTGTACACACACAATATGTCTGGATGCAAGACAGAAGCCGATCTATTTCCTCTCTGTTTCCCTTTTCTTTATTTTTTTGCTGTGGCACATTGGCTCAGTGCTCCACCTCACTTTGAAGTTACAATGCTCTCCAAAGCAGCACAGCTAGTGTCAGAAAGCACCATTTCAGTGGCAAAAGTAGTGATAGCATATTGCTGTGTACTGACCTAATTTGATTTAGCAAAAAGAGAGAGGTGCTACAGAGATCAAAAGCTTTAAAAAAAAAAAAGGAGAGCAGCAAGAAGTCCTTCGCCCTCGTCTTTCTTCTTTATCTCTTCTTAAAAGCACACATAACATTGCAGCCTCC
>JANJYP010015765.1:0-20630 GCA_024605115.1 Rastrelliger brachysoma | reverse complement strand
CTTGCATTAGAAGAAGGTGATATTTTTCTTTAATAATGTTTTATTTCATGATCTGTGTACATTGTTCAGACAGACCACACTACTTATTAGTAAGTATGTACTTTTTAAATGACTGAAATTCAATTGTTATTACCCAAATAACGCTTTGTGTTTACCCTCTAATTTTGTACAAATGTATTAACATTTCAGTTGATAATGTTTAAGTGAGACATGGTTTGAAAGAAAGAAATCCTAACAATTTCAGTCACATTTCAAATGGTTTATTCACTATTATAAATACTGTCAATGAGTAATTATATCTAGGGACAAGGTGTGGCTATAAGGCAAAGCTATCCTCACACTTAGTCTACAGTCATCAGCCTGTTATTAGACTCTCCAGTCCCCAGAAAATGCTTATATTCTCCATCATAGCTTTTTACTACTTAATAACCATTATGGGTTTCTAAGGTACTATGATGTAGCTGATATTTCTGATTCATTCAATCCAAAAATCCATATTAACCTTTCCTCCAAAATTCTGGTTCTTTCAAATTTCAATAGAAGCAAAAGGTGCTTGTTCCATTATTATGATGACTTCATTTTTTGTCCTTACATTAACATTTTTTAAACTGACCTATCATCTAATCTCTTTTTGAAGCCTGATAGTTATCCCATGACTAAATCCTTATTCATTCATAATAAAGGCAGGTGCTTCTTAAATGTAGTCGAAGCTTTCTCCATTACACAGGTCACTCCCTTAGGGTTGAAGCTGCTACTTCCACAGCTATTCAGGGAATTTCATCCTTTCCTCTCAAATAAATGGGCCACTGGTCATCTTCAGCACAGTCCACATACATTTTACCTGCCTCAGATGTTATTCATATAGTCATGCATATAGCTTGTGGTGGTTGCTTCTTTATAATTTCATTAATTGATTCCTACCAATTGTTCATGTAAGTGAATCATCTAATCATGCTTTCTGTAAATATGTGTTTTCCTTTAGTCATCTCAAAACTGAACCATCCCCTGCATGGTAAGATCCTGCTCTATCTTCTTAAGGACCTACACTTATGAAGATGTCTCACACTGATGAAATCTAATTGCCAAAATAGTGTAAACATTGTTTTGGTTCCTCCTTACTGTATTTAAACGAAGCTTTGACGGAAGTACAATGAGGAAGATCTGTATTATCATACTTTGCCTTTAAATATCATGGGTGAAAGTTGCTATTTCCTTCTGTTCTGTTTCTCGGTCACTTCCCCTTTCCCACGCTGTCAATAATCCTTCATTTTCAATTCTGACATCATAACAACTGACCAGTTATCTTTTTAGCTGTGCTCTTCCAACAGCACTTTTCTACACTCTATCCTTCAGGCCTACTATTGAACAACAACCCAGCTCCTCCCCATCACCATCATAATGTGTCCGTATTGCCTATTTCAGAGCAACAGTTTCTTCCATCATTGGAAACTCAGAGCAGTGTTGCAACAGCTCCACTGGGACCTTTGATAGGATGCATGTTTAATGTAAAATGCAGCCTGAGGGATTGCATATGTGTTATTTCCTTTGTTTTGTATTTTTTACTTTCTGTGCTCTGTTTTTGTTTCTTTTCCTTTTTCTATTGACTTTTATTCCTTGAAAAGTGCCCAGTTTTCAGACACACTCTGTTAGTCAGGCAAATTGCATTTGATTTTTTATGATTTAAAACATGAACTTATATTATAAACTGTAGAACAGTGTTTAATGTTCAGAACAAAGGTCAAACTGTCTCTTTAAACCACTGTGGAGATACTCACTGCTCACTTTGAAACTCCAAAACTTCAAAACCTGCTCCAAACTATCAAAAACATTCTCCAAAACTATCCCAACCTTCTCTGTTCACTGTGCTGGTGAGTGCAATCTCTACATATAATGATACGAGTCCTGCAGCAATGTTTTTAGAGTCAACTCTAAAGCGATGGTAATATTTGTATGGAGTCTGGTGAGAGTTCGTAGGATTAGTGAGGCTGCAGCTGAATAAAAACTAAAATCAAAAGAGGATTTTCTCTGCGAATCAGTGAAAACATATTTGCAGTCTGCAGGGCAAGGGACAACTGGACAGACAGATAAAAGTTTGACAAACTGTGAGTATAATCTCATTCCTGTGGGTGTAATCTGATTACATGTGATACCTTTTGTACTTCTGGAGCAATTTAAGTCCCAAGTGAGGATTTTTACAGCAGCATTTAGATCTTATCAGTGTGTGACATCACCAGACACAGGGGAGAGCTGAGATATTTTTAGAACAGAAAAAAATGTAAACATGTCTCACTCCCACATATTTAACTCTTTAAACACAGATCATATCATAAAATGTTGCCAAAAGCAACTTTTCTGTCAAAATGTAAATACATTTCCCAGGCGTAATAGTTTTTAATATTCTAATACTAATCCTTAATTGATAGGGGCTGTCTGGCTCTCACTGACTGCAATGCAAAATGCAGTTGGCCCCTTTTCCTTCTAACACGAATACATTTTCATACTCAGTGAGTCTTACTGCCATTAATGATGTTCAAATCTTTGAGTTACAGGATTCATTTGAGGCAAATCAAATTTTCTCCAGCTAAATGTGAATTTATGCTCAATATTTCAGTGACCCCCTGCTGGCTCTGTGGTTAATTCCAGGTAATGATCAGTTTTCCTTTTTTCAAAACTATCTCAAGGCAGAGTTCTTCATAATACTGTTCATAAGAATGTAGCTGCTTCATATGTTTATCATGTAACCTCATTCAATTATCAAATGACACTATAATGAAGTCATGATGAACAGGGATATGTAAATTGGAAAAGTTGTTACTTATGTTACCTGTTAGATCCCACAGTAATGAGTTTGATCCCTGCTAAGGTGAGAAAGCAAAAAGTGCAGAAGTACAATGATGCTCCCTATGTCCTGATTACATAGTGGCATGCACTGTCACAGACACTTGTGATGTCACCTCTTCTCTTCAAACTATTTTTTTCTAGAAACAATCTTATCTTTTTACCCTCCACCATGTATTGCAGCAGTATGAAACTTATTCATAAGAATAGTAATCTATAGTATTTGCTAACTGCAACCGCAACATTGTCCTCAGGAAATGGCTCATTCTAGGTTCTTATTATGGTGGTAATCAGGCACCACCTGCTGGCAGAAAAAGTGTATTTCAACCTTTCACAAAAAAGCTTCATGACATGACAAGGGAACAGTATGTACCAATGGAATCATATTTAGTCACATGTACAGCATGTACACTCGTACCATAAATAACTTCACAGTGTAAGGCACAACCCATGTACATGTGTTAAATTACAACCTGAGTCCAGTCATATTCCTTTTCCCTTCCATTAAGAAAAACAATTGACAATATAATCTGTTAATATTATCATTTGTAGATAGCCAAATAATGAATTTAACCTCAAATAAATAATTTTGTTAACTTATTACATTATCTAAAAGTGTCACAAGACAAAATATGAACCAAAATTGTTTATAATATTTTTCATAAATTATCAAGTTTACTCTTAGTAACCTGTTGCTCTAACATACATTCATATTTTCTTGAAATTTCATCCTAATCTTCTAAACTCTTTGTATCTTTTTTATTACATTCATATGGATATAACAATAGCAATCATCATACTTGTTGTCAAGACATAAATGCATAAAAATTTTCTGATAAAATTTCTGATACCATGCTGCAAGTTGAATGTCAGTAAAAAACCATGAAAAGCCTTACATTACTGGAATTTAACCATATAGACAATAATCTTCATATTTTTTTAGTAATGACATATCACCTGACACAATCTATATGTCAGTAAATCCCATTCATGTGGAATATAACAAATACTAAATATCATTTCCAGTTAGTAGTTAAAGAAAATGTGCTGTTTATAAAAATGGTTCCCTATCATCTCTATAGATAAGACTTTAACATCACAGTCACATGAATTACAGTATACAGTACTGCAATGTTTTACCAGTTTCCAGTCTACTGTAGCATTTAACTACTCATCTTCATCCACCACAACCTCACTATCCAACTCAGCAGACTCTTCCTCCACAGTCTCTGAATCAACAACATCTTCCAAAGTCTCGTAAACCTCTGCAGAGTCTGCTGTGAGCTCCTCTTCCGTCTTCTCTCCAGCATCATTCTGCTCCTCACTCTGTTCTGTAATTACCTCTTCCTCTTCTGTAATGTCTTCCTCCACTTCCTGTTGCAATGGCTGCTTCTCCTCCATCACCTCTTCCTCAGCCTCTTCCTGCACAGCCTCTTCTTCAACATCTTCTAATGTCTCCTGTGCCTCGGTGACATTATGTGCTTCTGTGGAGATGAACTCTTCTACTGCAGAGCCCTCTGATTGAAGTTTCATTGGCCAAGAAGTTCCATGTGCCAACTGAAGTGCAAAATTATGTTATTAATTATTCATCCCAATGTAAGTCATCAGTTAAAGCTTGAAATGCAATGGAAGCTGTCGCAAAATAGTAACATTTGTTAGATTATTAAAGCAAGCAAAGTAGCAGAGTTATACCTTAGAGTGAAACGTTTGCAGGTGAGCCATGATGCTGCTATGTAGTGTCTTTGAAGTGGAAAACTGTTCATCCAGAGTCATCTGCACTGAACTAAGCATCTCGTCCAAAGCCTGGGCACGCATGGCCTGCTTTGCTGCAACAAGCTCCCTGAATTACACATGAGACAGGAATGAAGACTCAGCAAAGTGAAAATTAACATATAATCAGTCATGCAAATAAAGTTTGTAAAATCAAACTGAACTCACTTTATTGCAGCCATCTCCTGGGTGTGTGAATAAAGTGCTACGTTATTAAGATACAGTGACCCCTTCAGTTCATTTAGCTCAGATGCTTGTCCCTCCACCTGTGCATTAAGAGCTTCCACCAATGCAATCTGCTCATCGGCTTTGGAGCATGCACTGTCCACAGCACTGGTCAGGTCAGCCACATTAGAAACAAGTGTAGAGCTCGAGCTCAAACCTGCCACAACACTCTCCTTCATGGCCTCAAACTCCTCATTCTGATTCTTGAACATGGCCTCAAGAGTTGAGATGGACAGGGCAACCTGCTTAATTTCTGCCCATTGGGTATCCATCTCACCATGGAGTGCCAAAAGCTGAGACTGGACATCAGTGCTCTTCAACTTCTCTGATGTTGCCAGGGCAACCTCGGCTATTTGCTGAGACTGTTTCTGAGCCTCCTCCAGGGCGAAGATCCTCTCCTCCATATCCAAACCAGCATCAGTCTAGACAGTAAATTACATTATTCAGTATTTGTTTTGACTGAGTTCAAACATTTTAAATCTGGTTATAGATTTATGTCCACTGAGCTGTCAGGATTATTAACCATAACACTTTTTGATGGTGAATGCTGGTATTAAAGATGTAAAACATAAAGTGCCTTTTTTTCTTAATAAAGAGGCTGTGAATGTCACTGAAACGTGACCATCCACTTGTCCATGCTAAAAATAACAGGTGCTACCAATAGTGTCAATGCAGCCAGTTTAAGATGCCTTCCAACCGCTTCCAACCTTAACTTTTCAAAATAAAACTCAACGACCCGGCGTCTACTTTAAAGAAAAAATATAGCATAAAGTGTCAATTTACACACTTGTAACAGAAATTTACTTTTGTCACAAACATCCTATTTTATTTATTTTCTCAATGTTACTAAATTATCGAAGATTTCTTATTTTTAATTTAACATTTCTATTATTTTGAAGGCATATATTGACATCCGGTATACATCATCTAGTGAGCTTAACGTAGCCATGAATGAAATAACATGCACATCTTGCTTGCTCGGTAAACTCTGACAAAATCATGTTGAATTAAACTTATTGGCTTAATTTCACATTGAAAACACGACAAAACAAAACAAGAAAAAAAAAATGTATTTTGCAATGAGGTGACCGGTCCTACAGAAACACGTGTTAGCCGTTACCTGTGAGTCAGTTATCTCAGTCATCTCCATCACCTGCTGGAAGTTTCTGATCCTGTTTTGCATTGTTGTGAAAGACTCAGTGAGTTGATCGAGGGTGTTTTGCTGTTGCAAACAAAACCACCCCATTAAAGACGCCCCAATTGTGAAGCTAATAATAAGCAACAAAACTGGCAAAGCATATGACTTTGTCTTTCTTCTAGACTGCTGTACTGATGGCTCCAGCAGGACTGAGGTGTCTTCTTGTTGCTTCTTAGACTTTTTCTTGGCCATGGCAGCAGATGAAGGACTGAAGTGGACTGGACTGGACTTGAAGAGAGAGCTGTGTGTCTTCAGAGCAAAATGGATTCAGCAATGAGGCTCCTCGTCTGGATTTGCCAAGGTATCACGTTTTCTATTCTGCAAGACCCTCTGACCTAGTCATTCATTGGACCCCCCATAACATTTCAAAGCAACTGTTGCTGGTAGTGGTGGTGTTAGTGGGGGCGTGACAGCATATTATGTAACTACAGTAGTGGTAGAAATATACACAAGTGAAATACCACAGTGTAAAAATACTCCAAACAGCTGTAAAGGATCTACCTCCATATTTTTACAAGTAAAAGTACATTAGTATTACAAAAAAAAAAATGTATCAGAAGAAAAATGTCTCTTGTTCTTGTGTGCACACCATATTTAGGCTACTGGTAGGGCTATAAGTAATATTATTATTAATTTAATTGTTTTGTCTATGAAAGGTAAGAAATCAATGAACAATGCAAATCAAAATGCTGCAAATTCCATGGAGACTTATTTGAATATCTTTTTTTGTCTGATCACTCAAATCAAGCAGTCTTAAAACGTAAATAAATTTAGTTCACATTTGAGAAACTGCAGCCAACAAACATTTGTATTTTTTTTTCTAAACAAAATGATTACAATGGTTATATTTATTATTAGCTAATTAGCTTTCTGTCCATGGCATCAACTAATTGATTAATCATTCCAACCATACTTGTTTACATGCACAGGCATAGCTTTACTATTACATTATCTACAAATTCTATAAGAGAGAAAGAGAACATGCCCTTCCGACTGAACATCACAATTAAATATGAGGCACTAATTTAATGTATTTGGAGAAGTGAAGTTATTAAGAGTATGACTTCTTGGTAGAGAAAATGATATTATTTATCATATTCAAGCTCTTATCAGCTTCCCAAAAGCAAATCTTTAATAAGTATTGAAAGGGCAATCAATACTGAATTGTTTTAGTTGCTTTTTCCTGTGTCCAAAATGGTAGCCTATAGTTAGTATTTTAATTAATATATCATCATTATTGTCATATTTTATAAATAGAGGTATTGGTTTGGTTTTCACTTTACTGGTGTGGCTAAGTGCACAGTGACTATTTAGTTTATTGTTGTTTTTTATTGATTTTATTGATTTATTTTCAGTAATATATTGAATAAGATTATGTAATCTACTGGCACAGTAGTACAGCTGTCAGATAGTTAAAAACTGTAACATTTCCTTCTGAATTGTTATTTAGTGAAACTACCTCAAAACACTTCTAAATGTTCTTGTTAGTATAGTAAATCAGTCACAGACTTATTCTTTCATGTTTAGCAGTCAACAGATTTACCACAAGAGGGTGCTCTTTTTCTATTTTATAATCAGATGTACACGTGCCAACCTGTACATTTCTTGGTGTGATATGGTCATTAATCATCAGCAGGAATGTGCACAGTGTTACATTCATGTATAGTAGCGCCACACAGTGGAACTCAAAATGAATGAAAACACAAATCATATTTCATTTCCTTGTGTAGTTCACCACATTTCCAATTAAACAGAGACAAAGCAGGTTGATGTAATGTCTCCAAAGTTTAATAACACATGACATTCACCCAAATGTCCTCGATTCATGCTTTCTGGAGCTTTCTAAAGTAGTAAAATGTTCAAACAGTCACACTTTCACACTGGTGGGAAATAGAGTAACAAATCCACACTGTTACTCAGTGTAGTTTATTTGATGTGAAACACATTAAGGAATTTGTTGGTTTAGCTTGTATCCATCAACTGCAGCTCTTCTTCACCCTGTAAAGAAACACATAAATGCTCTCAGGATGTTTAATCTGCATTGGGAACGTATGATTTTAAAACTTTGTCCAAATAGATACCTCTGATATTCAGCACCATCGAGGACTCAGCTTTGCCCAGTTGGTTCTCTATGATGACTTTGTATTCCCCGTCGTCACTGGGTCCCACCCTTAGTATGAGCAAGGAGCAGACCCCACATACATTGGTGATGTAGTAGTTGGTGTCTGTGTTCAGGCTGATATTGTTGCGATACCATGTCACACGTGGAGTTGGATCACCCTTAATTGCACAGGTCATGTAGCACTCATAACCTTCTGGAGCTGTGCGCCTCTTCAGGGGAATAATAAATGATGGAGGTGACTTGAAGTCCAATGATTTTCTGTCTGGCATAATCATGTTGAGGCGTCCTGCAGTAGAAGGCAGATATAGTTCAGGCTTTTCCAGAATTGTAAATGAGTTTGTTCTAGCAGAATCAAAGAAAGCCCAAAAGATAGGCAGAGGCATTTCTCATTGCATTTTATCTTCGAGTGTGTCATAGGTGTTTCAGAAAAAGTGAAATGTTGTCCTGTTCCCTGGAAAAACATTTTAGCTATAATTTCTATCACTTAAAAATGTATGCTGTTTATTCCTTCCTGTTGATAGCTTGTGGTAAATGTTTTAGTTAAAAAAAGCAAAACCAAAACAACCGAACCATTGAGAAGTATTGAATGTTGAATACAAGAATGTGAAAAAAGGACTACTCAGATGTATTTATGATTGAATTTGAAGCACAAACCTTTTTCCTTTTTGATTTCAAATGCAGTGGACTTAGAAGGTGGTGAAACTCCTATGTCATTCTTAGCAAATACCCTGAAGTGGTACTCCCGTCCAGGCAAAATGTTGACAACTGTGAACTTATTGTTAAAGAGGTTGTCTTGCACTGTCCTCCAAGTGCGTTTGAAGGAGTCACGCTTGGATACCGTATAATGTAGTCTGTCATCCCTCTTCTCATCTGGAGAGGGAGCCCAGGACAGAGTGACTGTTCCTGGGGTGTTCTGATCCAGCTGCACTGGTCCAGGAGGCTTTGGATCATCTATAATCAGAGTTAGAGACACATAGCAATATGTGTGTAACAATAATAGAATACCTGGTCAGTTTTAGCCTGAGGGTCAAAACAGCTGATGGCAAAAAAGTTAGAAGAACACTCGAGTACATTCAGAAATGTTCTTTTGTAGGTTCTGTTTTAGGTGTAAAGGGATTAAAGCTAACACAGAAAGCTGTAAATGAGTATATGTAACAAAGTAATCTCAACTCAACATCCGCTTTCTAGATTTGTCAGAGCTTTCATCTATATCATATTTTCTTCGCTAGTGTAGGTACTGTAAAACCTGTAAAAGTGAGTTAGTGAAGATTCAGTAGAGAATATTTTGTCATACGTGATGTTTATTACTGTATGTGCAGAAAATATGTAAGACTTATTTTTTTTATTCATTGCCCTTCGTTCTCAATGTAGCAACATAGCTTTTTGTACTTTTCATGTGTTTAGAGTGGAACGAGGTATACATCATGGATGCATCATTTTTGCTTACCAGAAATAAGTGTACAGTCAACATTACATGTTCAAGTTTTTTTCTATACTACATGCACCCTATATACCATGTAACTGTAGCTAGCCTTTTATGTATTTACTAATAATGATGACTAATAATGTTTTAAAACAGCATGTCTTTATCTGAAGTTATAAGTTAGAATTATAAATATTTATAATTTTTTAATATTTATATATTTACCTGTAACTCTGATTTCAATGTTGAAGCTCTCCTGGCCAACCAGGTTCTTGACAGTAATGGTGTAGATACCAGAGTCAGACCACTCAGCTGTGGGGATCAACAGTTGTGAACCTTTATCAAAGTTGCTAATTGTTACATGTTTGGGGAGTGGAAAACCATCTTTTAACCAAGTGATGTCTGGCATGGGGGATGCCTGTAGACAATAAGGAGAATACCAGATTAATATCAATAAAAATCCAGATACCATTACAGTTAGCTACATGCTAATTACATTCTTAAAAAAAACTACTACTACTCTACTGGCACAATACCTCAAAGTTGATATTAAGACGAACAGTGTTTCCAGATCTCACCACCACAAAGGTCTTCATGTTACGTTCCTTAAACTTGGGCCTCACTTTAAAGGGTAAAGTATAGAATAAAATGTTTATGCTTATTAAAATGATGTCATCATTCTTTGCATTTTATAATACTCAGAACTGCAGACAGATATGGAATCATAACTTTTCTTTGAAATTTTGCTGTATTTGCTATTCCCATAGAAATGTATAGGGATGTCACATGCACAAACAACACTGGAATGAAGACAACTCACTAGTCTCATAAATCTAGATCCATTTTCATTTCTTTGCTTTTTGTAATTCATTGCTCTGCGGGTGCACCAGTTGTCAAAAATGCTACATTTGCTCGGTCGCTGGAATCTATTTCTATCCCACAGTGTTGCGACTGATTGAACTGCAGGGTACCACAACCAAACACACAACATCCAGCAGTTTCCTACATATCCACACAGACAGCCTGTATCAGTGATGTGCATGAAGCCCCTTTGGTTAAAAACAACAACAAAAACAAGTCGTTTTGCCCCCATTACAGTGACATTTTGACAGGTATCATGCTTTTAAAATACTACTCTTGCTTGGAAGCTCAATATTTTGTTTTCTTTGTGAATGATTGGAAGCTGTCACAATTCATCTGTTCATGGATGTTATATAAAATAGAGAAATAACGAAAACCAACAACTAAAAATCATATCTACCTTATATCTTTATGCATTTTTCATTATTTCAGTTAATTCTTGCAGACCATATTTTCTTAGTGCTGATTTTTTTAAATGTTTGACAGCTGTAAGCATATTTTATAAAATGGGGGCACCCAGCAGAAAAACAAAATATATCTTGATAATCTACAGATATTCAACATGAAATGGATTAGACTCAGTGCCTCTTAAAGCCAATCATGGACATTTTTAGAAATGAAAGAGCAAAATGTTGTTTCATTAAATAAAAAAAAAAAAAAGAAAAGTGATTTAAACTCCCAAGTCTTCTTACCAGGTGGAGGCATGGCAATGATGTAATTGTCAAGGGCCTGAGGTTCTCCATCACCTCCATAATTGGTAGCAATTACTCTCACCCAGTATGTGGCCATTGCCTTCAAGCCAAGCACAGTGTGGGAAGTTAGAGTAATTGGTACAGCATTACAGCGGGTCCATTCAATGCTTTCTATTGGTCTGATCTCCACATAGTACCCTTGGGCTTCACCCTCTTCTCCTTTTATTTCCTTAGGTTTAGTCCAACTCAGCAAAAATGTAGTGTAATTGGATGATGTTAATTTCAGGTCTGTGACTTTGCCTGGGGGTTCTGAAATTACAGTAATGTGAGTTTATTAGCTCAACATTGCTCTGCTTTTATACCACACACAGAGCTGCATATAGTATAATGTTGAACAACAGGCGTGTTTACTGTAAAGCACAAATTATATGATCTTCAGTGAGTTAAGTGAACTGTAGTAAAATGGAAGAATTAATTGTGATTGGCTTACTCTTTGGATCTCTTGCAATTACTGTGTCACATGGGATACAAGGATCTCCAGGACCACATAAGTTGATAGCAGACACCCTAAACACATATGCCGCCCCCTCAATAGTGTCTTTCACTGCATACTTTGCATCTAAAGAAAGATGGAAGAAATGTTCAGTGTTACATTAGAATAATAAATTACTGCTGAATGGTAAATTACCAGCATGCACTCATTTTTTTTTAAATATTTATAGCAAATAGTGGTTTATTCTTGCAGCTTGTGATATAAGGGACATACGTTGGATTGGCGCATCTTGGTTCACAAGGCTCCAGTAATTAGTGCCTTTCTTGTTCCTTTCCAAATTATATCCCACTATTTTGGTTCCTCCAGTGTCAGATGGCGGAGACCAAGTCAAATTGATGCAATCTTTGAAGACACTCACTACTTTAAGTCCTATTGGGCTACCAGGATAACCTGTAGGGAAACATGGTGTATTCAGGACATGTTGCACTGTTTTATTTTCATTATCTCCAAAATTAAAACAATTTCCACACAGCTCCACATTACCATTTCATATTTTACTGAGATATTGGGTTCCTCAGGATTTGAGAAAATTTGAAAATCTTGCATTTAATTAATATTACTAAATAATTAGATTTGTCAAAAATAATGAAAAGAAACTGAATTTATGTTTGTATCACTGTATCGTTTTTTTTAAATGCCTATTTTCAAAAAAAGTAGTTTTAATGTTTCATCACAGCTGTTAAAATAGCCCCTGCACTACAAATTCTGCTAATTGCTCGGCTTAGATGAATGACTTACGTAATACACCAGCTGGTATGTCTGTTGTCTGCAGGTAATCACTGATGCCTTCTGTGCTCTTGGCTCTGATCCGGTAGCTGTATCTCCTTCCAGGGTCCACATCTGAATCTCTGTAATTAGAGTTGTCGCCAGGGACCTCACTGAGTTTTGACCATTTATTTCGCCCCGCTTGTTGGCGCTCTATGGAATACTTTGTGACTGGGCATCCACCATCATCTTTTGGCGGTTTCCATTTGAACTCAACAGATGTTACAGTACTTTCTGTAATATCCACAGGCCCCTGTGGTGGTGATGGTTTGTCTGTTAAATGAGTGAAAAGAGCTCATTTCACAAACAGCAAAAACATTTATCTTCTTACATAGTGTACATTGTGTAATATCATAGTAAGTGGCAAGTCTCTTATCAACTCACCTAGTACAATAAGTTTGGAAGTTGCTTCTGTTGTACCAAACTCATTTTTAATTTTAATTTTGACCTCTCCGGTATCTTTCCTCTGGCACTTAAGAAGGCGTAGGTGACTCTCATCATCTGATGTTTCAATCTTCACATTGAGGCCAGGCAAAAGATCGACATCATCTTTGTACCATTGCACGTCTATTGGTTTTCCACCTGAGATTGGCAGCTTGAAGTCGGCATTTTCACCTGCCTTGACAATGATTGCCTTTGCAAATTTTTCCAGAGCATCTACGTCAATTTTTGGAGGGTCTTGAATGAAAGAGAAAAAAAAAGTTTAAGTCAAATATCGAAACTTTTTTTAAACCACAGCAAAATTTATCAGATGTCACCAAAAGAGGCCACCCAATTTTGATTCTGACCTTGAATATTCAGTGATGCTTCTGATTTACGTCCTTCAGCTTCAAAGCGGTACACACCTGTGTCCTCTGTTTTACAGCAATCAATTACCAACTTGTGACATGCTCCATCTTTAATAAGTGTTACCCCATCATCCTCAGAGAGCTTGTCAGATTAAAAAAAATTCAATATTAGTATGATTATTCATTCACAAGTAGTTACACATTACATATAAATGACAGCGTGCAGTATATATAATTTATGACAAAGATGCATCTTTATGGTTTGAAAAGTTAAGACATATCAATTATAGTATTCCTAAACACTTGCAATTGTGCCAGAATAGTTGACTTACCTGTTTCCCATCTTTAAACCAATGTCCCTCAGAATTGTCATTGCTTAGTTTGCAAGACATCTCCGCCCGTTCACCAACATTAGCAGCAATGTTTGAGAGCCCACTCACAAACTGAACACCATGATCTGCATCAATATAAGAGAAAGGTTAAAATTATATATGTGTATATATATGTATGTGTGTATATATACTGTATATATCACCATTTACAAAAGTTGAAGTCAGAGTAGATACAAAAAGTAGAATCAAATTTTTGCTGCTTTTGCTTTTGTTGTGTGCGTGTCCAACCTCTGTTTGTGTGAACCATTTTTTGTGTTTTCTGCAGTTTAAAGTTTAATTATGTTTTCTGATGACTTGCTTTTTCCTCTTCAGCTACACTGAGTAATTGAGTTGTCTATTAATGGAAAATCCAAGAGCCATTATACAGTATAATTGCCTAATGCACAGAATGGAACTGTGCCCATTTCACAGTTTAAAGACATTTCTTGTAATTTATTGACCTAAAATGATTTAATACACATCTTAATCTGTATGTTTCAGTTGTGCCTTTGCAGTAGAAAGCTTCCCACTCTGAGTATCTCTCATTTTGCTCTTACCTTGTGAGGCAGCTGGATTCATAGAATGACATCACATGAAAATGCAACTTGTCAGCCTTCAAGTTTTGCGCTTGTGTCTTAACCACCAGTGGTTTAGACTAATCAGTGTTCTTGAATCTAGCTGCCATGCAAATTAAGACAGTGATAGGGGGCTCATCCAATCACCTGCCAAGTATTTTTTGAAATGCCTTCCGGTTTACATGCACAATTTATCAGATGATTCTTTGTAACAAACCATCTGCCCTGTCAGGTTAATTTTACTCAGGTAGGAACTTTAAATTTTGCTGTAGTGCTGAAACCACACAAAAGAGCAACAGGTAAGGGATGCTTATAAATAGTCTAGACCCTTGATGAGAGATTATTTAGGCCAGGGAGAGAAACCTCGCTCTTGCTGTTGCCCTGTACTTGAGGAAGAAAAAGTGCTGCCCTGCCTGTCATCTGTGGGTGCATCCCATCCTCCATACTTGGGAGCAAAATGGGAGAAATTCACAGCAGGTGCAGAAGCTGAGGCTGGAGAATGACTGTTTCCAGTGGTTGGCTCAACATCGCTCAGTTTGACTTGCACTTTCTCCTGTGGGCTGTCACATATAAGCTATGATCATGATGTTGCCTACGTGCCTGACATAAACAACCTATTTCATCATTTGTGTGTGAGGTGGACATTGAACTTGCAGCAGAAAGGCAAACTCTGGTGCACGAAGATTATGAAACTGCATGTTCAAATACTGACCAAACTGCAACTGTAGCATCTCAGTTCAAACTCACACCAAACAGGTTGTACATTATGTCTATACAGCCTTCTTTTTTCTGAAACTCTGTACTATTTGTTCAATGTGTTGTTGCACAGTATGTGTTTTAAAGAAACAGCCACAATCAGTTTATCTGCCATTGTTAACATGTTTTATGCTGGAAGAGATTACTTAAATCATAGCTTGGCATAGGACACACTTTGCTGCTCTTTGGTGTGGTTTCATTGTAATACTGGGACACTTAGGAATAGAGGCCTATATAATTTAAGCGCACTAAAACTTAAACTATGAAACACTATATACATCTCTGTCACACATTCACACATTATTCAGTCAACACGCAATGCAATAAGTGGTTTTACCTATATTAGTGTCCGGAACCAGTGAGCCCGCTCCTGCTCGTCTCTTTTTCTTCTTATCCGCATCGTCATCATCATCATCATCTCCTTTTTTGTCATCATCTCCATCTCTCAGGAGGTTCTTTTTCATGTCTTCTCCATCACCCCTGTCTCCACCCATCCTTCCACCAGAACCATCACCAGAGCCATCACCAGAACCAAAGCCAGAACCATCGCCAGAACCATCGCCAGAACCAATACCAGAGCCAATACCAGAACCACTACCAGAGCCATCACCAGAACCAATACCAGAGCCATCACCAGAACCATCGCCAGAACCAATACCCGAACCAATGCCAGAACCATCGCCAGAACCAATGCCAGAACCAATGCCAGAACCAATACCAGAACCAATTCCAGAACCAATACCAGAACCACTGCCAGAACCATCACCAAGACCATCTCTTCCATTTCTCAATCTCTCTGCAGCCTCCTTGTCAGCTTGTGCTCGTCCGGCTGCCTCCAGGTCCTCGTCATCCTTTTGTATTTTGGCCTGCTGTTCCAAAGCCAGTTTTAGCAGATCATCCTGATTCCCAGTGTGGGTGCCCTTGCGGTTTTTATTACCATCTGGATCCACTGAATTACAGTTAACACACAGAAGTAGGGAGTATTAGTCGTTTGGTTTTGTTTGCATTACATTAATCAATTTGATAATCAGTATGAAAACAGAAAAGATGTCCCACCTTCCACTGTGAGAGTGGCCATGCTTTTGGTGATGCCAGCGATGGCATAGTACTCTCTATTATCTGATTTTTCACAATTTTTAATCTTTAATGTGTGAATTAGTTTGTCCTCTGAGGCAGTGATCTCATATTTGTCCCCATCTTCAAGTGAGGAGTCGGTAGTTGACCAAGTAATTCTGTTGAGGGGTACTGACAAGACACACTGGAAGAGTGCATCCTCACTTTCAAAAACCTTCACATCCTTAATGTTGGCAATAAAGTCCACATCAGGCACTAAGGGTGAAGAAAAGAAAGATGTTAAAAACTGACCGAATTCATGCATTGATTTGTCTTGTTAATTGCTAATACAGTCATTTCTGCTTTGTTAACTCACCTTGAAAGTCAGTTGCAAGAACATTTGCCTCTTCAACATCAACCTGGTAAAATCCAGCATCCTCTGGTTGAGGATCGTTGATGCTGAAAACATAACTTGTACCAGTTTTCTTTAGGCTGTGCTTTGAATTTTCATCATCACCATATTCAACCATTACACCATCCTATTAAAAGAAAAGTATCAGATATATATATTTTTTTATTAGATAAGTTTTTTTTAGCTGTTAATTGTTCATCTCAGGATACATTTTAACTTACCTTGTATAAGTTAATTGTACTGTCTGGATCCAATAAAGTCATGTCCAGGCTGAATTCAGCCTTCCCATCAGGCTTCACTTCAATTTGTTTTACATTCTCCAGTTTCTCTAACACCTAGAAAACAATTTAACTGTTTAGGCTACAGAGCCAAGTCCTGTGTACTGTAGGTATAGTACAGCATCTTAAGTCTTTGGGTCATTTGGACATGTTTTTCTTAAAAGGCTTTGAACAGACCCTTTGAATTTTTAAAATGCACTTAGTTGCAGCACAGTAAAGGAATTATCTCCATGCTAATGAAGGAAACATTTGAAAACATTTAAGAAGCAGGTGTCATACGAATGGGTTTTAAAGGGCATCTCCACTCATAATCAGTGTTTGCCTCATATATCAAGTCACCTATGATTAGTTAATCTTATATTATCCACACCCCCACCTACAGCGTGTGAGGATTTATATTTAAGTTTGTTCAAGAATAAGGCGCTGCATCAGAGTTCACGTATTAACACCGGACATACTTTAAAATCATCCTATAGTTTNAAAGACGTACAGTTGGATGGCTAATTATTCCGCCTCTGAATCAGAATGAGACATTTTTTCTAAGGGAAAGCTATCAGCAAATAATTACGAGCCTTGACTTCACATATCTGCGTTCTTGTCCCGGAATGGTGTTTCATGTAACCCTGATATGAAAAAAACACGGAAGCCGGTAAGTTTGAAATGGATTAAATTATCTTTTGAAAACAAATTTTAAAATTAACGCAGTGGGCAAATTAAGTAAACCTGTAACTATAGAATGATTTTAAAGTATGTCCGGTGTTAATACGTGAACTCCGATGCAGCGCCTTATTCTTGAACAAATTTAAATATAAATCCTCACACGCTGCAGTTGGGGGTGTGGATGGTATAAAATTAACTAATCATCGGTGACTTGATATATGAGGCCAAACACTGATTATGAGTGGAGATGCCCTTTAAAGCTGGCAAAATTTAAGCAAACTGAAGCTGATATTTGGGTCACCCAATATGGCTGAATGCTTGTTGGAAGTGTTACAAACTCTTAACAGCTATCGAAGCCATGACAGTAATTGTCGTTTCATACTGTGACATTGTCTGCATTCAGTACCTTTGCCTGTTCAGCTTCCTTTTCCAGTTGCATTTGCTTCAGTTTTTTCAGCATCCAACGAAAGTCAGTGATGCCATACTCTAAGCAGATTCTTTCATAGTCCTTCCTTGGTGCACTGAGAAGCAGTTCCCAGATTTTAGGATCCAATTCTCCATCTTGCCATACTGGAAGTTGTTTTTTCCTTTTGATAGCAACACTAAAAAGAGAGGAACAGAGTAAAATGTTTTATATGGTTTCATCATAAAACACAATACATTTTATCTTTGACCAGAACTCACTGTGTCTTAAGCAATGATCTGAAATCTGGCGGTGGTTTAGCAGTGTCTGGGATAAAATGAGATGCACAATTGAGGGGAAAAAAATCACGAGATTCAGGTATCTTTGATGCCAAATAATTTTATTTGAAAATGTCATACCTGTTGCTACTTTCTTCTTTAAGCCAGCTGGAGGAAAACATGAAAATAACAATAAAACAGAATGTTAACTGAAGATTCAAAATTTAATTTCATTATTGAATAATTAATATACTGCAGAGTTAATGTGTCTCACTTTCAATAACTTTGAGTGGAACACTGCAAAGAGCCTGTCCATACTCATTGGTGGCAAAGCATCTGTAGGTGTCAGCTTGGTCTGGGTCTACACTGGGCATCTGATGAACCAATATTGTCATAGATTGCATCTTTAGTTCTGAGTGTCTGTTTCCCATTGATGTGAAGAATGACCTAATTAATGAGTTCTATGATTGAGAGCTGAGTCATTTTAACTTTAATCCTACTTCATTATTCTAAGTGCAGGTGGATTGTAATATATTAGAATAACAACATATTAGTTAATAAGTCCATGACAAAAACACTCATAGATCCTTTTTATTTTTTGTTTTCTCACCTCGAGAAAGTGCTCTTGCTCTCTGTCATCATATCTGGTACTGTACTTTTTAGGGTCAGTGACTTCACCTTTGGTGCGCCCCCATGAGACATTTGGCATTGGTGTCCCCTTAACCTTGGCTTTGAGAAAAGCCTTTTTACCTGAACAATCAAAATACAAAGAGGCATACAACAGTGTTACAGTTCTAGATAGTGTGATAATAGTGGTGTCAGTTTTACTAGGTTGATTTGTATGTTTTTCTTTTTACCCTCTTGAACAGTTGTTGCTACAGGCTTCCGGATGAAGTCAGGGGTTGTTTGTCCTTCAGGGATTTCTGCATAATACTGAATGATCATAACCCCAGGAACTCTGGACCTTCTCTTGATATCCACTGGAAAGAACAGAAAATAATAGTTAAATAACACTTAAAGTAGTAATAGGAAGAGTAGTAGGAAGTAAACATAGAGAGGGACAGAACACATAAATGTTAATTGCTTTATATATATATCGGCAGGTCATGTTTAATAGATGCATTATCAAAATATTGCAATGAAAATTTGTTGGTATAAATATAACTGAAAGTATTTGATCAATCTATAATAATTGAATCTTTACTACTATGTGTGCTCCACGATTTGTATTGTAGCTCATTAACAGTAATTGTTATTGTAGATGACCATTACAGGCATTTTCACCAGTGCTTAAATTGGTTGCAGTTATGCCTGAATTTCACAAGAGGACACTGTTTCCTTTCATTTCCATCCATTGCAGCCACATAGATTTAGACTGGGCTTGCATTTCATTTTGCTGTACTGATTAAGATGTAATCAGTTAGTTAATTGATCTGTTTTTATATTAAGTCAAAATATGATATAAACAATGTTAGTGTGATCTTGGCATTAATTGTAAATTTGGGGCACATGTACAGATAACAAGATTGTATTCATATTTTTTCCAATTATAGCATAAAATTGCCATTGTATTTAGACCTTTCAAATCAAGAGAATCAAAAAATGCACAAATTATCTCAAATTTGCATGAGAAACCAATTCAAATTGTCATTTTAGAAAAAAAAAACAATAAAAATAAGTGCTAGAGATGTGCTGCTTTGAGACTTTGAGGGTGACTGTTGCAAAGTTGAGGGGTTTGAAGTACAGTCAGTATTTGTATTTGGCTCACACCATAAAGCAGTTAATAGTTCTTTATTATGGTGGTGTGAAAGAGAGATGGGTGACAGGATTTCAACTGTAGGATGACTCAGCACACAGCACCAACAGCTGTTGAAATTACAAACTCCAGCCCACCATCTGTTTGTCTTTTTCCCTTCACAAGCTTCATATCTTGTGATGGCTCAGCTGTTTCATTCACTCTGTCCTACATGTGATTCCATTATTTACAAAAAATAGAAATAAATATACTGCTGTGAATATATGTAGTGAGTCACTGTAGTAAAATTTAAACCATTGATTGGTCAGCAGATCTGAAGAGTCTGGAGGTGGGGAAGAGGATGAGGAGAATCGAGAGATGCTTTTAAAATAAGTAAAATAATTTCCAAATCAATTCCTACTGTAATTTCCAGGCCAAAGAGGGCTGCTGAAGTTTATGGAAATGTAATTAGCCGACCAGATGATGATTTTAGTGAGGGCATCACTGAAATTGTCATAATTTATCATGTCATGCTGTTCACTTTCATCCCATAGTTGTTGGGACTGAAAACTAGAAACTTCAGCCTTGTGGTGGTGCTATGGGTAAAGTCAGGGGGAACATTAAAGTAAGTAGGATTCAGCTTCTGGGGACAAATAATATTTTAAAATCTGAAGGAAATCATAGTAAGCATATTTTCAATCAGGCATTTAGGTTTCTTTTTTTCCCAGTTTGAAATATGAACTATTCAAGTCAATCAATTATGGCTTTTGCGTGTGAAGCCTGTTATCTCTGTCCATCATTAATTTACACTTGTAGGAGATATTCACAGTGTGTTTGATTTATAGGACATGTATGTATGTGTAGTAATATACAG
>JANJYP010015748.1:0-11863 GCA_024605115.1 Rastrelliger brachysoma | reverse complement strand
CGACGGGTTGCAGAAAGGATACTCAGGCTGTGGTTCGGTGGGGTGTGTGATGCAATGCTTTGGCAGCCACGTTTTCCCAGAGAATCCACAGGGGTTTGAACCCAAGTACTCTGGTTTATGGAGGAAAAAATCTGCTCTCCTTAAACATTCACACACAATCATACCAATGCAGCTCTTTATTATATAGTCCTGGTGGCTGTGTGTACAGCTTAGATAACAAAATGTGTTTTTCTTGCTTTGCTTTGTCACTTACTAGCACTGAAATATCAATAATATGTAGGAGGATTTTATTATTCTCTTAACTTTGCCATGCACCACTTAATTGTGAAAAATGCCCTCTATTCAATGCATTGACATAAGACAATGAGGACATTTGCTATCTCTGCAAGCCCTTTATTCCCATGTTATGTGTGGGCTTGTCCACTATTTGCTATTTGCAAAAAAAAAAAAAAAAAAAAACTTATTAGACATAGGTCCAAAACAGGAACTTCTAAACATAGTTTATCCACAGCATGAAAAGACTACTGAGACATAAATGGTAGGGAGAGAGGATGGAGAGCTAGTCGGACAGAGAAAAAGCTGAGGAGTGTACAGTATAGCAAGAAGCTTTTTCCTGTTTTTGTCCTCACGTCCTCCTTGATTAGTGTGATGTAGAGGAACTGGAGTGAGGCGAGGAAGATGAAAGCTCTGACCTCAAAGCTATCTACTCAGAACAAAAAAATGTCAAAAAGGAAGCATATGGATTATATCAGTTAGGTGTGTCATATGGTAAAGCTTGTATATATCTGCATGTGATATATATACAATTTGAATACAAGTCTATCGAATAATTTAGTCTTCAAATGCATTTAATAGCTTCACCATTCCTAGTGGAGGTTTTTCACATAGACACATTCACACCCTGTGATCTCCCTGGAGGCCTGGCAGAGTTTGTGCTGTAAATCAAGACTCACAGACTTGTAAGAGGTGTAAATGAACAGCATGCCAGCTGATGTTGATGTCAATGCTCAATGGCACCACAGAGACACCCTGGGTGCTATAAGACGCATGGTGATAATAAATAACTCTGATAACTGCTGAGCTCTGTAGAAAGGCTGGGTGCTTTAGTGTGTCTGTCTGCCATGCGTTGTACGCATACATGTTCACATATGCATTTATGTGGTGTTTGTGCATTACTTGTGTATGAAAGAATGTGGGTTTGTTTTTTTGTGCAAGAAAATATAAGTGGGCACAAGGTGCTCATACTTAATATCCACAAGTTTAATATAACCACCACAAAAACATTTGCATAATTTCCTGTGGTGTAGATCTCACAGAAGTACTGTAAGTAATGGGTTAGTTTCCAGCTGTTTGTTTTCACACAATATTAAAAGTAATACACTCTTTCTTTACTTAACCACCACAATATATGGTTTATTTATCTGCGCTGTCACTCTTGCGGGCATCAAATTATCCGGATGCAGAACCAAAACTTGTCCTCTCACCTAGACCAAACAGAAGTGCTGTTTTCATTCTTGAGCTCAGTTCCTGATTGAGCTGGAGCCAGGCTAATAACACAGAAGGGTCACAGCGACCTCAGCTCAGCCAGGGGTCATTCAGAAAAGCTCAGCTAGCTATGCTACAGTGGCAAGATGATAGTAGATTGCTTCTGTCTGGTTGACACAGATGCTATCTCTAAGACTGTGTTTCCTTTGATTTGAGAGGTAGCAGTCATCTCTCCGTCTTTCTGTGGATCCCGAATGGAAAGTTAAAAGACCAAAGGCGAGTGCTGAAATGATGTGTGAGAGTTTGCTTCTCAACAACAGCAGTAATGGGACTAAGGAATTTTACATAGCAGACAGAGGAAAACAGATGAAACAGAACAGCACTGTGCATTAATTCCCCCATTGAGGCTTTGCTCTCTTGCAACCACCATCAGTATTCACTCACCTCTCGACACTTGGTTCCCTAAATTGCCTCCCCACTCATCCACCTTTCTGCTGTGCTCTCCACCTCGCCTCTCCAGCCCTCACTCTCCCACTCTGTCTCTTGTGGGATGTGAAGGGGACTCTTAGGCTGCTCTTTATTTGCATGTGCTTTAGAGGATTAGAGGCTGAAGAGTCTCAGACTGGCACAGTTAAGAGTCTGCTTTGTGTGTGTGTATATACCTAAACCATGTGTCTATTCAATTAGATCTCAGTCTTCAGCAGAAGAGCACTTATACAGGCCACTTGTCCTTATCGCTCCGTGTGCCACACTCCATGTTAACATCAGAGACAGCATCTCCATGCTCTTAATTCTCTGTTCATTATCGCACGTCATTAGTGGAACATTTTTAAGGAAGTAATCTACTTATGGGCTCTAATTCATTGTACATTTTACAGGATTTTCACAAGCTTTTGTTTCTCCATATTCATTACTTCACTCTGTCTTTTTCAGATCTTCCCCCTCAGGGGTCCCGAGGAAGGAGGCACCCTGCTGACAGTACAGGGCAAGAACCTGGGCCGCAGGGCTTCAGCAGTAGAAGTCTCCATTGGGAATGTTCCTTGTGATATTCTGCCTGAGCGCTACAATGTCTCTGTAGAGTAAGTATTACAACAAATGGCTGAATTATGGTTCACATATTTGCACGTCTATGTCAGCTGTTCCCTAAGTGTTTTTCTTGTTCTTCATTTGATCTCTATTTTTACCTTGTACTCATTTAATCATATTGTAGAAATAAGGGATTGTCTTATATTAATATTATTAAACAGTTCAGTCAGACAACTTGCATGTAGTAGATTATGATTAAATGTAGTAAACACACAGCATTAGTGTTTGGCGTCTAGACCCTCACATTGAACATTGATTTCGCACAGCAGGGAGTAGGGAGTGATGATACTAATTCCCCCCTGGGACGAGATAGACTCAGAGCCTACAGGTGGATGCTGGGATGGATGTGGAGGTTTATAAATGCCAAATGAGTGCCAGTGGCAGCCATAGCAGCAAGCAACAGCTCAGCTTGTGTGAGCAGTGTGGCAGCAGGTATGCAGCATATGCGTAGGCAGAGCACTGACGACTTAAGAATGCCGCCATGATTATAAGGGTGCGTTGGATATCTGTTACAGTGAGAGTATGGCATGTGAGTGAAGTGGCAACTCAAGTTAGGTTGCCAGAACTAGCTCACTGGTGTCTCTTCATGTAAAATCCCTGTGAAAATGGACAGTAATGCTGCAGCTGGGATTGGCGAAATGATACCTACAATTACCCGTTGTCATGGTAACCTGACATACTTTCAGTCAGGTGACAGGTCAGGTGGATCGAAGTGATAGAAGGATTTGTCACAGTTAATAAAGCTACATGTACATCTCATCCCCGAATGGTGCGTGAAACCAGACCTGAACCAGCGAAAAAACAAACAAAAAAAATCCTCAAGTCATGCAGTACAGTGAAAGCATATTATTTTTAATGCATAGAGGAAGCTGTCCCACACTAGAATGCCTTATCATCCATGTAAAGCATGAAAAAAATAAATAAATGGCCTCTTGACATAAAATATTCCTGCAAAATTTAGAATACATATAATACAGTGTTTACAACAAAGTATATGAAAATCTGAGGCAACAAATAAATAAATGAGACAGATTTGCAAATTTTATATCCTTGATGCCACATCTGATATGTCATAACCAGTAGATGAAGGACAAAGTATAAGCAATTGAAAGCGGGTCATATGAAATGTATAATATTTCCTCTATGATAATTTTTGTAAAGTTTGAAACTGATAATCTTAAATTTCTGAAAAGCCCAAAAGTTCCCAAAGTTCCTTTCACAGATCACCCTCATCGTCTATCAGCAGAATCTGGGTCTTTCACGTCTACCCATCTTAAAAATAGACCATTCCTATGTGGTTTGGTTTTTTTGTATTCATGAAGCTAATTTTCACAAATATTATTATGTAGCACACTTCTCATTTTAAATGACTCAATCATCACCATCCCTCCATAACCCAGGGACCGTCACATTGTCACCATGGAGACAGCAGGCCCCTGTTTTGACACCAGCATGAGAGAGCTTGGTGGAAGTCAGTAACTCTACAATTATATCCAAACTCCTATTCAGTATCTGTAATGTTACTTGAATGGAACTGTTTATCTGGTTATGCTCCAGTGAAGCTAATCATTGTATTAAGACCAGTTCGAGGGTGACCTGCAGGTCTTACCTGTCACTCCAATTGTCTGACACATTCTGCTGAACCACACATGTTGAAAACAGCGAATCACATTTCACTCCAAGGATGAGCTCATCTTTTGTCGTCATTCCTCATTGGTTCCTGAAACTGGTTTTGACAGCAGAGCATATCCTCTTTGCTGAAAGCGGCAGTGACAAATCATAACACGTCTGATAATGTCAGCATATTTGACTCTCATACAGAAACACATCTTACTGTTTCTATTCTTGTGTGGACCTCCTGTTTATTATTTGATCCTATTGCATCACCTTGATTTAAACTGCTTACTTTCAGCCTTAATATTTAACTTTACCTTCATATAAACTTGATTTAGAGAAAAATATTCAAGGCTAATTCTAACCCCTAAAGAGTATGGACTGGACAAAATAACTCTAACGCACAAATCACTCAGATGTTCTGAAATTCAAATTTGCTGGCACACACACGCACACACTCAACACACACTCACCCTAGCTCATTTACTAGGGCTGTTGAGACAGGTGCTTGCTCGTGTGCTGAGAGGTTAAAGTTCACATCTGTGTGCCACAAGGAAAATGTGCAGCTCTGGTGAGATGGTGCTCCACTCACTCTTGCTGTCAACATTTTAATGAATGATGCAGTCAGTTCAGGCACACCTCATTTACTGGAGTGCTTCTCTGGATATTTAGCGCTGGTTCTCCATGTTGCCCTCTGTTATTATTTTCACATGAGCCATGAGTGGCCTTCGCCCCATTCATGCAGCAAGACCAAGATAATACTCACATCCAGACACACCGATACTTGGTTGTTGACAGTCCTCATCATCTATTCAAGGGAAATGATCATGGACATCCTCAAAACTAGCCAAAATATCACCCTGTGAAAACCATAATATCTCAACAGTGGGGCGTTGCTGGAATGCGGAGCAGAGGGCAGTCCAGGCTCTCTCTGCTCCTGCTGTTTGACTCGGATCACAATGCATCAACATCACACATACACACGCACATCCAGAGTTTAAATGCTTCAGGCTGGCTTCATCAAAGCTTCTATCTACTGACTGTGTCTATCCACTTAAAGAAATGTTGGTTTTATGTTTTCATACAGAATAATCTTTAACATGATGGCTCAAAAGCAGATATCAAATGATTCGATGTACTGTTTTGATAACAGTTCGATTCTCAGTCTGATTCCAGTTAGGCCCGAAGCAGATTGAGACAGATTCAGGCTCCAATTTCTCATGTTGCCCTTAGGCTTGAATCTGCAAATGGTTATGTTTCATTTTGTTTGGCCTATTTTTTCTTTCTTTTTAAATCAGAGCATGTGAAATGAATCATTTTCTTCAAACAGGTGTGTGTCTGCCCTCATGGCACGTAACTGACAGAGTGTAATTTGAGCGTAATGATATTCTGTACCTGATGCCCCTGTAATTAATAAGCAGAAATCCAGAGCTTGCTATCAACAGATGGCTGTTACTGCAGGTTGTTTTAGAACATTTTTAACAGCCGTTCATGCTCATAAAGAAAATCCATATTTTAATTGTGCTCATTAAATGCTGCAGTGATTCAGTTGACACAGTTTTGGTTCAGTTAAAGTAGAATGCATATCGATTTGAGTTGGTAGGATAAGGCCTGACATTTAAAAAACACACTCAGACACAGATTTTTTCCTGCCCGACAGCCTGACCCCAACCAAGCCCAAATCTGTCCTGCCCTGCCTCATCTTTCCATATATCCTGCCAGGCCCTCCTACATAAAACACAACTCCTCCACATATGTAAATTTCCTGCAATTCCTCTGTCAATCATCCGATCACTGGCTGAGAATTTATAACCACTGAAGCACCAGGCACCTGACTAAATAAACCGACAGAGTGTCAAGCTGGGAGGGGATCCTGTGAGGTGGTAAAGGTTGTGTTGCCCCCCTCCAGTACATTTATCCCAGTGAGGCCCCAGAACAGTAGATCCCTGCACCTTGGTACACCACAGTGTCATTAATATGAGACGTCCCTGTAGAGCATGCACTGATGACACAAGGCTTAATCACAGCCAGGAGGCGAGAGAACAAGCCTCAGCAGCCCCTTAATCTCCTCTGTGGTTAGACACATCTGGTCTGAGGTGCTTTGAACTTTACATCTCTTAATATTTGATATCTTAAGGCTTTATTGGATTCCATATGTAAATGCAGTACACTTTGATAAATTAGTTAATAACCACCATTCTCCAAGATTAATTATGTGTCTTTGTTGAGCAATCATGATCAAAATCTCTTTCTTCCTCACTTGCTGCAATTTGAGCCACGCGACTCCCTTTTCTAAAATTAGCTTACCTAATTAAACTAAGCTGCATTTGTGAACATTATCTATGTTATCTATGTTGTTGACTTTATTAGCTGATCTGTAATTGTGTTGTTTTGACAACAAAACAAGGAGGTCACACTCTTTTTTTAAAATTCCCCAGGCTGGTGTGTGTCACTGGGAAGGCTGCACAAGAGATGACGGCTATTGTCCAAGTGCGTGTGGATCAGAGTGTGAATGGGGTGTCAAAGGAAAGCTTCTCATACTTAGTGAGTATTCTCTCAATATAGTATATACTCTCCTGCTGATCTCTACATTTTGCTCTGTCCATCTCTCCTTCCACATTCTTCTTCCACTCTCTCTTGTTCCTTGTTCCCTACTGGGAAAGCCTTCCCAAGTGTGTCAGTTGAGTGTTAACAGATGCGTTTTATGATTCTTAGGAATGCGAGTGTGTGGGAATCTTCAAACGTTTATCTGAGCTGCAACTAAGCACCATTGTCATTCTGCACTCTGCTGCCAGCAAAAACAAATACGGCAATTGTTGGAATGTCCCTTTGCTCCGAATCCATCACTGGTCAAAGTGAGCTAGCCAGCATTGTGTTAATTGACCTCGACCCACACAGTCTCCCATTGGATTAAGAGTATTTAGCCTGTGGAAATACCCATGTAAGCTCTTTGTTTCTTTTTTGTTTATGGACAAAGAGGTTTTCATAATTCAATGCTGGAACAGCCCATCATTTCAGCAGCTTCTAAGAGCAGCTCCGTCTGTGAGTCATCCCTTAGAGAAATCNGTTTCTTTTTTGTTTATGGACAAAGAGGTTTTCATAATTCAACGCTGGAACAGCCCATCATTTCAGCAGCTTCTAAGAGCAGCTCCGTCTGTGAGTCATCCCTTAGAGAAATTACCCTGATCTTGAAGCATTTCTTGATACATACAGATGAAAACAAATCCAGAACAACAAACATAAAACAGGGCTGTTGTGGGAACCCCTCTTGGACTTCCTTATCCAACTTTGAGATACTCAGTGTGAGAAGCATTTTTACTGCAGAGCGTTGAAGGGAAGATGTGGGAGAAAGGGAAACTCTTTTGGAGACAGGATATGTGCCTCTACTGCATCTCCTTCCTTGAACCTTGGGACGGAAACATCTGCCTCCTTACACCCACTCTGACACACAAACGTACAATAGGTCTCCTCCATCCGTGCACACTGAGGAAGTGAATCCTGTCAATGAGGATAAGAGGTTCCCCTGGAGGTGAAGTTCATGGAGGGGATGGAGGGTTTGGGAAGAGCAGGGAATGCTGATGTGGGTAGCTGCAGAGCTAGACAGGGATATTCATCTTTGCCTGAGGATCTTGTGTGTGTGTGTGTGTGTGTGTGTGTGCGTGCGTGAGTGTGTGTGTGTGCATGAGCATATATGACTGTGTGTGCATGCAGGTTTTCATGTGTATGCGTAAACATCAGTGCTTTTTTCCTGCAGTAGCTGTCCTGCAATCTTGGGCCTAAAGGCCTGTTGGCTTCAGCAGCAGTTTAACATACTGCAGCGTGGGCTGTCTTCACAGCTTTCTTCACTAATTTACTGTTATAGTCAGCAGCTGTCTTGGCCAATCTGTGGAAAGAGATATATTTGAACCTCAAAAGATGAGGAGAAATTGTATCTGGTGTCAGGAAAAGGATCATAGATAGCAACAAACAGTTTGAGTAAGCCTGTCTTTTCCAGTGACAGAAACTGTCAGCTGTCTTTGGATAAATATGAAGTCTTGTTAGTCATGTTTTTGTCTCTCCTTTGTATCCAGATTCCTCAACTGATGTCCATTGAGCCCAATAAGGGCTCTCGTGCTGGAGGAACCAGAGTAACCATTGGAGGTAAACACCTTGACATTGGCTCTCAGGTCAGAGTCATGGTCAACAACACTGAGGAATGCATCATTACTGAGTGAGTATCACATTTTAAATTACATGAAGCCAGAGTCACTTTGAGACAAATCAAGTCTCAAGACTTTCATAGTAAATTGAAGTCTTCCTGAGCTTACTGCAAGTCAAGATACAAGTCTTCATGTTTCTGACTGCTCATTAAAGGACACAACATTTAAAACAACTTTCTTTTCTCCCATTATTTACAAAGCTGACAGCAAGCGCTGCACCTATAATGAAACATTCAGCTTTGCAGCCATAAAGGGCCCACTTGATCACTTTTAAGTCTCACTTTTGTTAAGCCCAAGTAACATCTCAAGGCTTCATTTTTGTAATTTAAATCAGATTCAGGTCCAAGTGTGACATTTAATGTCAGCAGCTGTACTTGTAACTGTAGTGAAATCCAAACTCCAAGATAGTGCTTGTTTAAAACATTGTGCCAAACTGCAATAAACATAACTCAGATGTTAAGTGGAAACATTTATGGGACTGATTGAAGATGTACATTTACGATGTTTACCTCATTTTTCAGGAAAACAGATGAAACCATCAAGTGCACCATGCCTCCAGCCTTGCAGGCAAACACTGACTCAGTAGCAGTGTGTGTGGAATTTGAAAAACGTCCCTGTCAGAGTGTTGAACTTAGTACCACATACACTTATGAGAAGAACCCCATTATCAGCTTAATCCACCCCAAAAAGAGCTACCTCAGGTAAGTAGACTGGCACACACATCACAATGATTAAACCAAAATGTCTTAATCATCTCAAGCTGAATGACTCTGCGGTTTCCCTCCCAGAGTCACTGACATTCAGTCATTACTGTAATGTCATCCTGATATGCTGGATCTTTTTCCTATTGTGTTCTAAATAGCACAGCATGTGTGTGACAGAGCAGACGCATGTCTTTGATAACATGTGTGCGGATTTTCACTGCAGTTGAGCTGTTTTGCATTACTATCTGCCTCTGTGTTTTGCCCTCTTATTGGTGCAGTCACTGCAGCGTTCCAATATATTTGCATACCAGTGCAAATTTGTCACATTCTTGTCATTGCTGAAATGTAACTCTCTATCCGGATGTGTGTGTGTGTGTGTCTCTCTGTCTGTGTGTCTGTCTGTGTGTGTGGGGGGTGGGGATGTGTTTCACAGTGGTGGCAGGACCATCACAGTGACAGGCCATGGTTTTGAGCTGGTGCAGTGTGTCACCATGCAGGTGGTGGGAATTGGACAAACAGTGAGTAATATGCTGAATTGTTTCCCATTTTTCTTGAAAAAACTCAACCATCTAATCAGACTTGTGGGAATTTTAAAAAGTGAAATCATGTTTAAAAGTGTGTCATCTGCTTGTCTTCTCCGGTCCCTCTTCAGCATTGCTCAGTGCTGTCCCCATCAATAATCACCTGCCCGTCTCCGCCATCCAACCAGTCCCAGCAGACCTCAGTGCAGTTCCTCCTAAACGGAGTCCTTTACACAGGAGACAGTCCCTTGTTCTCAGAGGATGAGGCAGAGGAAGAGGAGGTGGAGCCTCATAAAGGTCACTTCCCCCTGGAGTACGTGGAGGACCCTCAGTTCTTCACAGCCAACAAGGAGAAGCTGATTAAACACCACCCTGGAGAGCCACTAACACTCATCATCAACGTGAGTGAGATTGCTGAGACAGGAAGTTCAGATTAGTGCTTCACTGATATGTTGATAAGACAAGCAAACATTCACCTTCATTTAGAAAATTGATGTTTTTCAGCCAGTATACAAAATAATGAGTGTACTGCTGTTTTACTGATATTTTTATATGACTAATAACAGCTTTATCTGACAGTATTTTACAAACCAAAGATCAAAGTCATTAAATACAAAGCAGCAATAGCTTATCACTAAGGTTTGAGTTTGAGAGCATTATCAAAAAAAAGTATAATGTTGAAAAAGTAAACTGGAAACTTAACTTTGTATAAGTTTCCAGGATATGCAAATATGCATGTATGTAGAAACCAGTTTGAACTGGGTTTCTCTGCTTTTAAATTGTAACTATGACAGCATGAAATGTTTGTTCCATCCTGTTTACATGATGGTATAAAGACAGATACTCTGAATGTCTGTGCCAGGGAACAACCAGCAATGCTTTTGTATCCTTCTCTCCATGCTGCATGCTGCAAAAGAGATTTATCACGAGTCTTTGATTCGTTAAAGAATGAGTGGCTCTCAAACATAAAAGGAGAATTTCCACATTACGTTACTACCTCAGTATTTTGTAGATTGTGCTTTACTAAAAGAAAGATAGAGAGGTGTGATGGGGGGACAAAAGTGATTTGTTAAGAAACTGAGTATAATAAATTAGGTATTTGAAGAACTTGGAACCAGATGGATCATGTAGAAGAACCCAGTTATAAATTGCACTAATAAACAACACTGATAGTTTGCAGACATCCTTTGTGTTAAATGCTGAGATGCTTACAATAACAATGCTAAGATGTTGATGTTTAGTAGCTGTTCACCATCTCAGTGTTTCATGTGTTAGCTTGTCAGCATATGCTAATTAACACTAAAGACAAAGTACAGCTGAGGCTGAGGGAATTAAATTTATTTTGGCAAGTATTTGGTCATAAAGTCATAATGTATTTTATTTGAAAATAACACAATATATATATTATATATTGTGTTATATAACCAGTGTCGCTCACATTACTTTCAAAAAATAATTAGTTACATTTACTAATTACTTCTCCCAAAAAGCAACTGAGTTAGTAGCTGAATTACTCCACTAAAAGTAACTAATTACCAAGAAAAGTAACTATTGTGTTACTTTTTCTTTCCCTTTAATAAAAAAACAAACTTTAAATATTTTGCTTGGGGGTTGCTATCATCATCAACAGTGTAACAATCGTGGCCACTATAAAAGTAACTGATTACCTAGGAAAGTAACAGTCTTTTTTTTCGTCTTTTTTTAAAGAAAAAGGAAACAGCAGCTTTGCAGCTCCTGTGACAGAGAGACAAGTGACAACAGCTTCAATGAGTTTGTAACGCGTCCCGTTTAATTGTCAATAACAGTAACGACATTGTAACAGCGTTAGTTAGATTACTCGTTACTGCTAGTAACGCTGTTATACTCTAACACTGTTATTACCAGCCCTGTATATAATACAACACTTTTGAACTACGTTGTCAGATCAGACAGGAGCAGACATAACAACAATTAGCCAACATGAATCTGAAAAGAAAACCTCCAAATAGCAAGAGAAAACAATTCTGTAAAGCATTTTCACTGAAATTATACAGTATGAATGTCTGTACCAAATTTCATGGCATAATTTGTCATAGCATTTCACTAAAAACACAATTTCATCCTCATGGTGGCAAAAGAGGAAAAGTGAGAGAATCACTAAAGTCATCAGGATTCATTTTCTGGGAACTAAGAATGTCTGTACAACAAGCCAACATTGGCTTCCATGAAGTCATGTAGCTGACATGACTAAAAATCTATGCCTACATAAAAAAAA